>PVLA01000711.1:0-250994 GCA_004027455.1 Hydrochoerus hydrochaeris
CTCTGGCGCCCACGTGACAGCGGTCAGCGCACGTGACACCCTGTCTGGGTCTCCTGCGGTTCCCTCCCCTAAAGGTGGGGTGGGGCCAAAAGAAATGAGGTTTTAGCTGATTGGCTCTCTGGAGAAGGAGGGAGTTTGGACCTTTAAAGGGACAGGGCGACGCCCCCTGGCAGGCAGGGGCGAAGGGAGAGGCCGAATTTGGCCGACG
The DNA here is from genome assembly GCA_004027455.1 of Hydrochoerus hydrochaeris. Classification (NCBI taxonomy): domain Eukaryota; kingdom Metazoa; phylum Chordata; class Mammalia; order Rodentia; family Hydrochaeridae; genus Hydrochoerus; species Hydrochoerus hydrochaeris. The sequence continues at coordinate 209 of PVLA01000711.1, forward strand.
CAAAGGGGCCTGGGAAGGAAAGGGCCGTTCCGGGGCGCCTCCCCCTAGGCTCAGGACGTGCACCGGGGAGACGGAACGCTATCCTTAAACCGACCGCTTGGACTGCTTAAGTCCCCAGGTAGGGGCTCGGAACCAAAAGTGGGGGCGACCCTGAATTTTAAAATAATAATGAAGAAACTAAAAGCCAGGCAAGATTGCTCCAGCTCCGGCAGGTTTCGCTCCAACTCACGGTTGGAAAGAACCCGACGACCCCTTGCTTCGAGTCTTTGATGGCGAGATGTTCCATTCCCGACCGTCACCGCTTTCTCCAAAGCTCCAGTGGTCTAAAAAAGACCCTCTCCTCTCCTCGCTGGTAGCGAGAGAGCTGGCGAGATGTGACAGTCCCCAAACACTTCGTCACGGGGGTAGAGGAGATGGAGATCGCGCAGTGATGCAAGATACTCTGAGCGAGAAATACTGGAAGAATCAAAGGAGAGAAATGGGGACAATACTGATGTTTCAACATGCAATAGAAATAAAAGCCTGAGAGTGAGATTTTTTTCCTCAAAGAAATAGGACAACAGGATTCGGTTTAGGAAAGCAAAAACCCTTCGATGCTTATGAGAGCGTCCTGTCCTATAAGAATACTAGCAGGTGTGGAAATAGGGAAGAATGACGCTGCTTCTTGGCGGGATCGCTCCCACGTGCAAGTCTGGGCGACCCAGGCGGTCCCAGCTCAGCCCCTAGGGACCCACCTCCGACGCGGTCTCTAGCTGAACAACTCTTTAGTTTCTATAGTTTCCTCAGAGGCACTCCGTTTAGCGCGGAGTATTTTCATGGCATAAAACCATCCCCTATTTCAATAAATAAAGACGAATTTACTGATTTTTCGGAGTCCCCCTCTTTCCTCTTAATCCCCCTTCTTGTCCAGGACCTCAGTGGAGTCGCGCCCTTTGCGGGGCGGGCATCTCCGTGGAATTGAGCCAAGCTCCCTTCCAGGGCCTCTCTGAGGAGAAGAAATAATAAAGACAGGGGGAAAAATAAAAGAGAGGCGGGGGCTAGGACTCTTTTTTCTGCTTCTACCACAGGTTTTTAAAATCCTGGGTGTTCATGTTCACGCGGGCTGGCACCACGCAGTAGGCCACCCCACCAAGCTGTACCCTCTGGACCCCTCAAACCTGAGAGCAAAGGCCAGAGAACCCACAGCAGCAGTCCTCCTTCTCTGGAGGAGAAAGTGGTGTTTGACGTCGGTCGGGAGCGCCCAGACATAGGTGAGTGAGGGTAAGAAACACAATTCTTATCAGTGCGATCTTCATCCAGAAGGGTCAGCCCCGAATTCAGAAAGCAGATGTTGGGCTGGGTAGCAGGAGAAGGGAAAACAACAGAAAGAAGTTCGAAGCATAAGCAGGCTAGCTCGAGAGTACAGAGCCATTGTGATGGGGAGAGGAGAGATAAACCAAAGGGAAGGTGGTATCTAGCTGGGAGTCTGCTCCACTGGGAAAGCAGCTCTGTGCGCTTGGAGTCCAAGGTCAAGGTAAAATGAGCAAACACAGCCTGGTCGTCTAGACTGCATGGCGTGACCTTGGCCCCTGACCCAAGGCCTGTCTGAGATAGGGGTGAGTGGACAGGGAGGTCGGCCACGCTGGTAGAGGTGGTACACTGGACCTTGCTGGCCTTCCTGTAAAGCACCGAGCTCCCGGTGCAGAAACGGGGCGCTGTGGACCCATCTCCCCGGGCCGCCTGGAGAAACAAAGGGCCTCAAACGCCTGCCCCACTCTTGGTGCGCGCTCTCTGGTCCTGTGTTATGCCAGACGCTGTGCCAAACCCACAGGCATGGCTCCAGCCTTTGGAAATAGGACCAGAATGGTGGGAAGGATCTGGGTGCAGGACAGCCCAGCAATAAATAAAATTAATAGTGTGTTCTTTTCCAGGTTTATATAAGGGCACTAACTTTTCCTATTGCAATGAGATACAGATTTAATTAACCTGGCAACTTTACAATTCCGTTTATTAGGGGCACTGCGCGGCCAAAATTTAGTGGCGACAGGAAAGAGAAGAAACCCAGTTGCCTTCATCAGGAAGACCAGATGAAGATGTAGGCTCCTCAAATCCTTAGAAGAGTGAAAAACCTGGCGGGGTTAGATTCAGGGGAAAAGGAGCTGAAAGTTACTGGAGAAGTCAGCAGGCTATAACCGGCCCCTCCCCACCTTTGCTTGGTTGCCCAAGACCCTGGTGCTTACAAACCCAGCCATCACCACTGGGGCGCTCCAGGATCGGAGAGGTAGGCGCGGCCTGGGGTCCAGCAGTGGAAAGTAAAACCTTGCTGGTTTAACTTTAAGCCTAGGGTCCCTTCCCTCAACCCCCACAAGCCTCCGAAATATATAGATCTCGCTGAGACACAAATAAAATCAAATTAAACACTCCAGGAGAATACGCACCACCGGAAACGTAGCAATTACATCTCCGAGGCAACTGAGCCCTAGAAAGCTGGATGCTGAAACCTTCCGCTGCACTGCGACACTCACTGCACCGCCCCGCACCCCCAAAACCCCACCGCCACACCTCTATCCTCCCGGCTTTGAGGAGGAAGCCCCGAGCCAGGGGCTTGACTACGATGAAGTTTAGGGAAAATCAATCGAAATGAAAAGAAATGTCGTTTCCCCAGCCTCTAGGTGAGCTGTCGGTCTGGAGAGAAAAAAAAGGGCATTTAAATATATGGAAGGAAAATGGAAAACGACCTCAGCCCCATCGGGAGTCCGGCTGTGCTCTGGCTGCGTTTTCAGAGACATCTGACTGTGGCAGCCACTCTGCCCGTAGCTTCATCTGGTGAATCAAGTTGTCATTTAAGTTCAACTCATCCAACACATGAAAGACACATTTAGTGTAGTTTTTCACTGTTCCTGTGTGTGTGCGCGTGTGCACTCAGCCACTCGTGCCTGTGGGTTTAGGGATGTGGCTGGAATATGGATTGTTCCAACGCATGGCCCTAATGCACACAGCCTAAAAGTGTTCATGAAGACGCCTGGCTCTATGTCTAAATCCTCTAAGTACAAATAAAGGTCTCTATTTCTCTGCTTATCTGTTTGCACACTTAATTTACATGCTCACCTTACTCTCTACTTACATACATCACCCCCCAAACCAAGGGGGCAGATACAGCTATGTCTTTCTGAGATGGAATTCCTGACCCACTGTAGGAAAGACAAAATCAGAGGTGTAACAGCATCTGCAACATGAGATGACAAGCCTGGTGCACACACTGGAGGGTGGGTGTATCTTGGATTCTAGGGTAGGGAGAAGAGTGAAAGAAATAAGGTTAGTGTGTGCCTTATCCAAAGCCCAGATTTTCTCCTCTGGAAATCAGGCATCAGTTGATTTTTCTCTCTGCTTCTTTTTCTGCGTCCTCCATATTTTCCTGGGGTAGGGAGAGGAAGGAAGGATTAAAAAAAAAAAACAAGGAAAGAAGAAGAAAAAAGCAATTGAACCTCTGGAGCTCTTTTTTTTTTTTTTTTAAGGGAGAAATTCCAGTTTAAAAAAGGAGGGGGTGGGTAGAGACTGTAGGAGAACAAAGAGCCTCATCACCATGGGGTCTGGATTCTGGCCCAGTCTTGGGGCCTTGTAGGGCCAGCATACAGTTTGGGGGCCCTTTCCTGCCCAGATTCCTGGCTGCAGGCTGGAAGAGTAGATCTGTGCTAGACAGAGCATAGGGTCTGAGCTATTTAGGCAAGAAAGGAATGTTTGCAATTGAGAGGCCACTGGCAGAAAGAGGCAGGGGTGGAGGGTTCAGAAAAGGTCTATGAGGGGCACCCTTGAGTTTTGTGTCTGAGTGGGGAAACTCTCCCACACAGGCAGATTCTGCAAATAGTGATATTGGTGGAGAAGGAAAGAAAGTGGCTGTGCTTGGTGTTCCTGAGCCCAAATACCGTCCCCTCCCTTCCTCCTCTTGTGGGAAGGTTAGGGGAGTATGCAGGTACAGGTGCCATCTCCCAGGTGCCAGGGTTTCCCCAACCTGTTCTACTTTGGTCTCTCTACCCCCACAGCCTGGCCTCAAAGGAGGACCACTGGCCTCTTCTCCCAGCTTGGTAACTCACTTCCTGGACAATGTTGTGATCTTTGCTGCTTCCACTTTATTATTATCCCTTCCTAGGTCCCCAAATTGAGAAGAGATGGAAGCAGGTGGCTGAGGCATCACCTTGCTCATTTTAGACTTGTCTACTCTCAAGCCTAAACTTGCCCCCTCTCCAAGCCCCACTGTCTTCCTTCACTTAGCTATCAGAGAGTCCATTTCTCTCTGTGGCTAGTTAGGACTACAGTGCTGGCTCGGGTTTGGGGCATCCCAAACATTTTCTCCCTGATTCTGCTTCCACACAAGGGTTCAGGCCTAGGCCGTCAGCAGTCTCTTCCTGGACTATCCTCCAGCCTGTTCCCAGTTGCAGACTCTGTCTAGTGGTGCACCGAGTTTGATCAGGGATATCAGGTGGCCCCTTCCATAGGGAAATGGTCAAGAAGCCTTCTCAAGTGCCTGTCAGAGTCAACTCCAGTGCTTTGCTTCCAGTTTCCCTACCCTGATAGCCCCATCAAGCTCACCAGAGCTCCTTCCCAATCCTTCCCTTGGGCTCTTTCCCCAGTGCTTCTACTCCCCATCCCTCCAACTCCCTTTTCTGTTGAGGCAGGCAGCATCTCTGCCTGTCCCCTGCCTCTTCCTTTTGACAAAAGAAGTTCAGGAAATAAATCCAGAGTTAAGAAATTAACAAAGTGTCTCCTCCCCCTGTTGGCCTCCCCAGAGCCTACCACTCTATCCTTGGTGACAGGAAAGTGTCCCTTTGGACTCCTCCCCTCCCCCCAGACACCTCCCCCTTTTAGGAAGCCCTTCAGAAACAGACGAATAAAATCTCTCCTGGTTTTAGGGCCTGTCTGAGAGGGAAGTCCAAGTTCATTTTCAAGTTAGAGAGGGATCTGAGGGGGGTTGGGGAGGGATGGAAGAGTACTTGCTGGGGGCTGGATTTGGCTTCCTTGCAGAGATCTAACAAAGGCCCCTTTTGGTCAGAAAGCCAACAAACTGAATGCCTGGAAAAGGTATTTATCACTTTTGATCATTTCCTCTATCTTTAGAGTTTAGGTTTGGAGCTCCTAGAAGGGAGGCAGACCAATAGCTTTACTTTTAAAACAAATTTCTAATTACTTTAAAACAAGGTATGGAAAAGTAGTATTTTTTTAGAGCAAGGAAGAATTGTGAGCCCCAATACAGCTTTCTCCTGAGTAAAGGTGGACTATTTAACCTGTTCAAAGAGTGGCTAAATATAAAACGGCATAGATGAAGGGCTGAGCATTTTGTTTCTGATGAGGCCAGGGTTCCCCTGAAGACTTCCATGATGTGGGAACCAGAGTTTCTCAGGTTCCTACGAGGTGTTATATTTCATTGTGGGGAAGAGGGAATGGATTACAGCCTAATTCTCCCTGTGACCAGACATTTGCAGCATCCTAAACTGAAAATAACCAAGCAAGCAGAACATATGAAATTAAAAGACTTTCAAAAGATATCTCATCAAAAGAAGAAAAATTTAACCTTCTCATCTTGAAAAAGGGGAAATGTCAATTAAAGTGGTTAAGAAACCCTTTACTCTAAAATTACCAACCTTGATTGGGATCCATGATGCAAAAAGGCAAAAGAGATCTTATATCTGGGCACCTGGGACAAAATTCCTATGAGTGACTAATTAAATCTTCCTAGAAAAGATGTAACTTGGAGTTTGGCATGGTGGTGCACACATGTAATACCAGCACTCAGGATGCTGAGGTAGGAGAATTTTGAGTTTGAGATCAACCTGGTTACAAACTGGAACATATTCTCAAATATGAATAAATTAATAAATCAGCCAGCTATAGTTTGGTATAGTTTCAACAACTGGAGGGAAAGTATCAGTCTGCTATCCTTGAGGTAGTGGGTGTTAAAGTTTCCCTCCCTTGCTGCCTCCTCCCTCTCAACCAAATTTCTCTCATTTTTTAGGAAGTATTCATTTAATAGCAGTGTTTCCTTCTACTTGTAGCAAAGCTGACAGAAGCTAAAGAATTATATAGAAGGACAGGAATATCCATTTTCCCTCTTCCCCAAAATGACTGCACTTGCTAGCACAGTCAGAAAGTGTTTAACTCATGTAAGAGGAAGTCTCTTTCAAAGCAAAGAGGCCACCCAGGCTCCTTGTACTGGACAGTCTTCAGAATTTCTGGGGAATTGCATTGTTGGGTTCTGATTTTGGGGCAATGCACATGCTATGCTGGAGAATAGTGTTGCAATGGGTATTTATTGTGCTTCCCTGGCAAGAAGAGAGCTGTGGATCATCATAACAAAGGTACTGGCTGGAGCTGGCTTAGGGATAGGTAAGCTTGGGAAAAAAAGTAAATCCCGTTAAAGTGTGAGCTTCAGAAAGCTCTGTGAGTCCACCAACTGATATTCTCTTTCAAGGCAATTATTTCACTTTAGATGAGACACCATAAGTAAATAAATGGGGTATAAGATCATCCTCAAGTTTTGCAGAGATATAATTCTTGAGACAGAGACCTTGGGAAATTTCTGTCCTACTCCAAGGCCTCAGGAAAATCATTTTATGCTATAATCTGTAGTTGTGATTTAAAGCAATTATAACGTTGTTTTCAGTGTCTGTCTTATTAATGCATTTCCCTTCAAAACACTAATACAGGTTTATTTCTTTCTCATCTATTATGGAACCATCATTTCTAGACAAAGTAAGTATGTCATGTACACTTTGTTGTTAAGTGTTACGGGCACTTCCGATAAAAATTAATAAGAGATACATGCCTTTGGATATCTATATCCTTATAATTAGGTAATCTTTATTTTTTTCTTAACTTAGTATTTCCTTTGAATATGACAGCATAGCTATGTTCAATTTAAAACATTTAAGCCCTTTTCAATTTTCCTTATGGCTATTCTGAGATGGGGGATGAGAGGCGGGTGGACCTATAGTTCAGTGGGTACGTTATGTATTTGCCATAGGCATGTTTGTTAATTCACCTTCATTAGTATTTTTTCTGAGGAAGTTAGCTATTAAGCAGACATCACATTCAGGCCTGTGTTCATGCGGAGATGAGATACTGGAGCAACTCTGCAGCATACAATTCTCAGATATGTTTTTCTCTGCTATCACTTAGCAAAATCTTGTTCCTGAAAACTATTTGCCATTTCACCAAACTCAGCAGAGTTCAGGTATTGGCTGTTGTTTCAGCAAAACTTTCTCCACAGATTTTGAAAGATTTGGGTCACTTTCAGAGCCTAGATAGGAAAGATTCTGCTCAGCCAGAGGAGTCACTGCTGCCTGGGTCTGCAGTAGCTTGGTGCCAGCATCTAACTCCTTTTTTTCTCTTTGAATTGTTCCCAAGACTGGGAGAGTGCTGCAGTTTATTTGAATGTACTGATTGTAAGTTTTTACATATAGTGATTACTTAGTACTTTATATCACCACCGCTGATCAAGCTTAAGCTTGGTGAAGGCTGTGTCCACACAGGACAATAAATGGCTGAGGCAGGAGGTTAATGAGAGGATAGCAGGACGAGCCCCCATTAGGAAGCATTTGCTTCTCTTTGCCACACCAGAGCAAATTGAAGCTGGCACGGTCACACCTGTGTAATCCTGGTTGATGCACTTGTGTGCACCCTGTAAGCACCTAGAGCTGACCACACAGGTGGGTACATTTCTTTGTGGAGTGGAACAGACTTCAATGGGCTCCTTGGGAGCTCTGGATGTGTGAGTAGATGCACTGCTTACCGGACTACCTGGCACTCATGGGCTGCTCTTGTGAACAGAATAGAGGTTGGGAGTCAGGTCCCTGTACGTCCAGGGGCTCCAGTACCTACAGGAACACATCTTGACAGTCAATTTCTATTGGTAACATCTATTACCAACACCAATCAGTTTTCCCTTCCTCTCCTCACCCCTGACTATTTGCTGGTCTGTATGGAAAAGACCCTTGCAAAATGGGGAAAAATACACACACACACACCTTATTTTCTCTTTTTTATGCCTATTCTTGGAATAGGAAAGTGGTTAGAAAAGAATCACACACTTATAAAAATTTCTCAAAAAAGATTGAGTGAATCCCTGGCTTTACAAAATAAATAAAATAAAATGAGTAAGGAGGCTGGGTTGGTGAATGGAAAGGACTGACAGCCAGAGGGAGAAAAGCCCTGACAAGAACATCTGTAAAACTCAGTAAATCTTAGTTGGTGTAATAGCAAAAGAAGAGAGCAAATTATTCAGATATTAAGAATCAGTATTATTTTCTGTGTGGCTCTGTATTTGTTGCCATTTGCTGCATATAATACATATAAAAATGGCATTGCCATGCTTTACATGAAAGCCCATGTTGACAGTCTTTTCCATGGATATACCTCAAATGTACTTCTAAACTTGGTGCATTGCAGATCTGCAAATTTCCTATATTAAATCTTACCTTTAGAATGCTTTGTGTTTTCAATAGTAGGGATAGAGTTCTAAGCAGTGGTGAAGTTCTCCTTGCAAACATTGTCAATAAAAAAAATTGGACTCCTGTCCTTTCAAGGCTTAGCTCCACCTCCCATAATGTGATTCATCCAAAAAGGAAGAAAACCCAACCAACTCTCTTTCTTCCAAAGATGACTCTCCCCTCATCTTTGGAGATCTGGCCCTCTGATGAGAGCCATTGGAGAAGTGAGCTCATTGCTAGGTCCAGAAACACCTCTCAGCCCCCGCACTGCCTTCCTAGGACTCCCTCCTTAGCCTCTGAACTCAGCAGTGAATCACAAATGTTCTGCCCAGTGGGCCTGGAATGTTGATCTGAATCTACCGGAATCCAAGCTAAGCTTCACCTGAAGACTTCAACTTCATCCTGGAGGTGCATATTCAGTTTAGAGACTGGAGGAGAGCAAATCCTGCTCAGTTTCTATCACTTTGTGGGGTGGGGGACTGGATTATATTCACTAAGAAATCTTTTCCTGCCAGCCTAAGTAGAAAACCCTTACTTATTTTCCCCACACTCATATATTTTATAAGTACATTTTTATTACTTGATTTTGCCCCATGTCTTTTATCACAACGGAAAGCAGAAACAATGTTTTTGTAGGAACCAATGTCCCAGGAAGAGGACTCTACCCTTTTACATTAGGAAAAATGCACAGACAACCTGTTCTACCACCGCTCAGCATATTGTACTAAGTTTAAATTTCCTCCCCTCTTCCTTTTCCCCCTCAGCAACGAGAAATCTCCGTAAAAAGCTAGGATATTCCTGGTCATGAATTTTTCAACTAATCAGAAGGTAAGTAAGGTAAGTAAGGAAGCGTTTGAGCGCTTTAAGATATATCTAGAGGATATTTTTTAAAAGGTGAGAACATTTTCCCCTCCCCACTCTGGGGAGAGCCTATAGTCTGTCACCTATCTCCACAAGTGGACCTTGGAAAATGAAGTCTACTGTATTCAAACAGGGAACATATTTGTAGTAAGTCCAAGAGCTACCTTGGTCACAAACATCTAAGGCAGTGGCAAATCCACACTTTGGCATATCTTTCTCTACCATTTATTTCTGCAGCCTCTTACTTGGTAGCTCCAACTTCAACCGTCAAGCGGCCGGGACAGTGTCCGGCTTCTCAAGGCTAAGGAGGTGCCTGCCTTTTCGCGCTCAGCTCAAATAGGCAGGTTAATTCCAGGGAAGCCTCAGAGGAAAGACAGTGGGCTCCTCACCTCCCTCCATTCTTATTTATTGTAGATTAGTTGCTTTGTGTGCTTTCTTTTTCTTCTTTCCTCTCTCTCCTCTCCTCTCCTCTCCCTCTTTCCACTCTTCCCCCCCCCCCCCCCCCCCCCCCCCCCCCCCCCCCCGCCCAGCTATCCAGAGCTCAGGAATATTGCTTTCCTAATTCCCCTGCGCTTTGGTATTCTGCCACCAAAACCCGATAGCCGCCTCCAGCGGAAATCGGGTGGCGGGGGTGCAGGAGCTGCACGGGGAGCCCACAGTCGAGGACTCGCCTTCTCCTGCTCCAAGCCGCGCGCGGTGGACCCGCGCTTGCGATCTGGCGACTTGGAGAGACGCGGCCAGATGTTTAGGGCTTTTTTTTCTTTTCTTTTTTTTTTTCTGTCTTGCCTCACCCGGGTCTAGTGACCAGTGCTTTGAGGGAATCTTCCTTAAGCTTTGAGCACCCAAAAAAGCTCGCCTAGCACAGAGGGAACCCCAGACGGTCTGCACTGTCCAGAGATTGAGGGCCCCATGCCCCACGCTTAGGACGGGGCGACCCTTATTTTCTCAACTTGAACCCAACGAAATTCCCGTCAGTAACAAACTTCAGCTTCCAGACTGGGTGGCGCCTGCTCGTGGTCCACGTCCTTGTTTATTTTAAGGGATGAAGGGAATACATTTTTTAAAAAAATCAATCGGGAAGAAAAGTGCATTTTCAAACGTGCCGAGCTCGTGAGTGTTGGTGCCCCGCTAGGGCCGGGCACCCGCCCAGCGCCTCCCCGCCCGGCAGCCGCTCGGCCGCTACCTCCGGGCGCGAGGCTGCAGCGCCCCAGGGCCGCGAGCGCGCTGCAGAGACCCGCTGCCCCGACCCGCCTTCCAGGGGTTCGGCCTCTTCCCCTGGCTGCTTGGGAGCCGCGGCCGCCTACGCAGGCGGCGGTGGCAAAGGGACAAGAGGTGCGCCCCCCAAAACAGCCGCTCCTCTTGTCGCCAGGACCAGGACGCAGCGCGGCTCTCCCAGGCCTTGCAAGGCTTCGGACCCTGCCTTCGCGTGGACTCGTGCGAAGGAGTCTAGGGAGTGAATTCAGGGGCTACTGACTCCCGCAGCCTCCGAAGATCGCACTTTGCAGCTTTGTTATCCTCGAATCTGTGCACTCCGTAGGCGCTCACGAGCATCCTTCTCCATGAAGGCACCACCTTAAGGACCCCCCGTGTCTACCTACACTCATGGGTTATTTCTTCCCCGAGACACTTCATTTACTGAGGAAGCCTTGGCTACGAATTGCTTTGGAATTTGACGGATGTTTTCCATTCCACCGTTGCGTTTTTCTAGCACTCATCCCAGGTCTTAAAAAAATGAGGCGGGGGTAGTGGTGTTGCTTAAAATAAAACTCCAGTAGTGAAACTTGGAAGAGAGGAGAGTTCTCTACACACAGGCATGAACAAAGCAGGGAGCGTTGCTGCGGAACGGGACTTCTTGGGGGAGAATGTGGACCCCCTTTTATTTTTAATAGCGAGCTAAAGGCCCAGATATAGGTAACAAGGGGAACAGAGTTGCCGGAAGCTTTGCCTTCCTGACTAGTCAGACAAAGCGGTTTGCTCTGTACCACGAGAGAGAAATGAAAGGAGGTGAATGGGTTTTTTTTTTATTGTAGTCAAAATCTTCTTGTAACGACCTCACCCCTGACAGATGTGTCTTCTAATCCTTCCGGAATGAAGCACTTAAAAAATTAAGTCCAGTTTTGGAGCTAATCTGATGTAAAACATGTTTATTTTATTTCAGGTTGCAGAACCAGACACTTATGCCTTGGATTTTACTGGCCTTTGTGTCCAGTGGTGGATTTTTAACTGGATTTTTTTTTTTTCAGTAGCAAACAAGAACGTTTAAGGTTGTGTGCCTGCCAGGCTCTCTGGGATCTGGGAGTTCAGATGCACCTTCCTTACACAGGAGGCTGGATGTTCCACTGGGGAAAGGGAGCGTCCCCATGTAAGTAGAATGTCTCAAAAAGGCAAATTACAGAAGTCCTGTTCATCTTTACTCCTCACCATCCATCAACACATACCATCTGGAGAAAGTCCTTTTGGGAAGCAAAGAGCTTCCTTTTGAAGAAAGAAGTCTTCTCACAGGATATTCTCTGCAGCACTTGGACCATTGGTGATCCAAGGGGAGCTCCCAAGCTGGTCTTCATAGCAAGTGCTCTTCCCCACCACCAATCTGTGGCTCTTCTGGGCCCTCAGTTGAACTACATTCCTCAGCTTTCTTTGCAGTTGGTTGTGTCCATGTGACTAAATTCTACTCTATAGAAGATGTGTCCCATTTCCTGACCAAAGATTTTAACAAGTGGATGATGTGTCCCCATCTCCCCCTTCTAAGACTTTTCTCCTCTCCTTTGGACATGATACACACTGGGAGGCCCCAGGGAATATGTCCATAGGAATATAGGAAGGGCCTGGGTCCCTGCATCATATACAGAGGAGAGCTACCCACTGACAAGAATTATCTACCCAGGCTTTTCTTTGAAGGAGAAAAAACCTTCTACTGTGTTTGAGACACTGAACATTTTGGAATTTGTTATCACATTCCAGTTCATCTTTGACTAACATACGCTCTTTTAAAAGACAAAATGGTGCTTAAAATATGTCTTCCATTACCCTTGGCTCTTGGATTAAACTCCAGGAGGCCCCAAGACTCTTCTACCTGCTCTTAAGTAACAGACAGTTTTGTAGAAGTGTCAGGTTATAAACACAATGTCAAATCTGTAGTTAGAATGCTCAGTTCAACATATCATTAAGAATCTGAGTTTGGTTTCATGTGAAATTATTTTCCTTCTCTAGTTTAGGATTGCTTTACTCTAAATGCCTGTGGAGAGGAAAAGGGTTGATTTCGGCTTCACCATATCTTCACCTTATGTTTTTCTTCTTCCATTATTCTCAATTGCTGGTTCAGACTTACAGTGGACTCAAGGGATGAAAAGAGTGAGGGATTGGGTCAAACAATCTTCGATCTTCTAGTAATTTTGAGTTGTGGAGAAAAGCCGACTAAATCAGGAGCACTATGGTGCACACTACATAATACAAAATGAAGCAGAGTTTTGGCGATTAGCTTCACATATCAACTGGGATATAGATCCTGATGATTTAGGATTTAAGATTTGCTGCCATACTCAGTTTGGTACATTTCAGATCTAAGTAAAGAACCACCATTCATTTTGCTACATTTTTTGGGCCAGCCTTTGGTGTTCCCTTGCAAATGCGGCTGGTATGAAAGCATTTTCTCCAAGTGAATGAGAATACTTTAAATTGGCACACCCAAAATTCTCCTATTTTTTTCCTCTGGATATATAGACTACATTCACTCTCAAGAAATAAATTTCCATTTTTTGGATCCTGCCAATAGCAAGAACTCGGCAGCCTTCTCCTCCTCTTTGTACATGGCAGCTGTCTTATAGCCAGGCTGCTTGCCAGTCTCTCTAGCACTTCTGAGACACTGGCATCTCTCTTACGACCAGAGACAAGTCGCTCAGGCCTGATTTAGGGTCACCAGGTGGGGAGAAGGCCTACCAACCACTGGCTGTCAAGTGGAGAAGAGAAGTATTAATGATGAAGTTAATTTTGCTCGTGGATACTGCTCACCTATAAGGTTTTAGGGCTGTTTATGTGCTGACAAAAGAAGATTTCAATCTTTCTCTGGGTTATTGCCAAATATCCAGATATATGGTAGCAAGTAGATGTGGTAACCAGGTAACTTTTACTTTCTGTTTTCAAATAGTTACTTGAGATTACACAGACCCTTATGTGTATACACTGTTGAGTGGCATCAGCACTCTCCAGGGCTGGGGTGGAGGAATAGATATCAAGTAGGATATAGACAGACAAAAAAGCATTGAAATCTGTGGATAAGACTAATCCAGACTTGAAATCTGCTTAACCTTGTGAGCCAGGAGAAACTGTGGATAACCACACTCAACAGCCCAATCCATCTGGAAATTACTTGGATCTTTAGAAAGAATGTAGATTATATTGAAGATTGAACTATCCCATCATAGATGCCCACTCACTTACTTTCTCTGGATTATTTCCAGTCTTCTAATGTGCTTTTTAAAATAAGCAGCAGGGTATATTCACTATTATCCACCTCCTGAACATAACACGTAGAAAGAGTTTAGTATTAAAAAAGAGATGTTGTAAGTCTATCTAATGAAACACATTGCTCTGTTTGGGCTGCTGGAAAATGTATGGAATTTGAAGTGTGTGATATCCATTTTCACTTTGAATACTAGATCTTTTCTAATACGCTCAGACAGAAATGGATGAGTGCTTGACTAGAGACAGGGGTATGTCCATAAAACCTTTTTTTTTTTTTTTTGCTTTTGGCTTCTATAATTTCTCAACAAGAGCTGTATCTGTAAAATGTGTCTGATTCAGTGGCAGGGTCATGGTCTGCTGTCACTTGGCAGACTTCAACAACATGACCCTGATAAAGACTTTGGAATAAAAACATCAGAAAAATAAACACTCAATGTTCCATAGCCAGAGGACCAGCTGGGAGCTGTCAGGTTGAAATACTAGTCTACTTGGGAAGGAAAGGAAAAGGAGTAAGGTCTCCTAGAAAATACTCTTGGAGCAGCTTGGCTGATGCCAAACACATCAAATTAATTAAGAGAAGAGATGGGAGAAGTATTAAGGCTGAGCTTCTACTGCAGTCACTACAATCGATACCCTGTCAGGAAGAGGCCATATCCTGGGCTGGAGAAGCACCAGGAAACTAGAGGTAAGGCTAACCTCAGCCCATCCCTCTATAGAGAGAGATGGAACATGAGGTTCATTATGGGTGTGCCCTGCCCTAGAGGCATTGGACCCTCTTCTCTCTCAGTCTCTACCTACTCTCACCCATAAGTATCCAGCAAGAGGATCTGTATAGGGCTCCCAGAGTAGCCACATTCTGAAAGCCTATTTGTATATGGCAGTACACCTAATATACTACAAAATATTAATCCCCTTTCGTGGGAGTTGAATTCAGGATCTTCCCATTGGGCTACATTCTCAGCTTATTTATTATTTATTTACCTTTTGGGTTGCTAAGTTCCTCAGACTGGGCTCAAACTTGGAATCTTTCTGCCTTAGCCTTGCAGAGATATTGCTCCCAGTAGGATATTGTCACATGTCACAATATTCCATGACAGGGAAAAATGTGCAGCTGGTAAACCTCATCTTGAATGTCAACATGGGGCTGATCCCATAACACAGGAGCCTGAGATAACCTGTATCACAAAGCAAAGCCTGGCTTTGATTACTTAGCATTTATATAGTGCTTTATCTGGTTCCTGTATGTCAGCATCATTAATGGGAGATAACTCACCAGGAGTTACTGCACAGAAAAAAAAATTCATGACCAAAAAGGGAGAAAGAAGGGAAAGTTTAGAGGACGTGAGTGATTCCATAGGGGCCTGTGGTTAGTAATGGAGAGGGAGCAAACAGGTTGCATAAAGAGAACAGGGAGAGCTCTTTTGTTTCTCCCCCGGGAACAGGAGTGTCTGAAGGTGCAGAAGGAGAGAATGGGTTCAGAACTAAGGAATAAAAGCCCTGCCAGAGAGATTCATTAAGTCTAAGAGTTTAACTAAAAGAATAATCTTAGAACTCTGAGTGCTAGAGGCAAGAGGGTTGCAAATTCCAGCCCAGCCTGGGAAATTTAACAATTTAGATAAGACCTGCCTCAAAAACAAACAAACAAACAAACAAACAAATCCAGAAGGGTTAGGATATGTAGCTCAATGCAAAGGCCCTAGGTTCAATCCCCAGTATAAAACAGCATATAACTGATAGTTTGTCTTCTATAGAACATTAGATTCCAAGGAAATGAGCGTCTCTCAACAATCATGAGTAGTTGTTGGAAAGTAGCTCTGTCTGGAGCAAAGAGATGGAAAAGTGCCTTTTAAAAGTGACTCCTGAGCCGAGAGTCCTTTTTAAGAAATAGAATATGCAGTAATTTATAAAAGTTTTATTACAGTGTTTTGGTAAAGTGCAAGTCAACTCAAATATTCTCTTATGGTAGATAAGAATATAATAATTGCCAGACATGGGACACCTGTAATCCTAACACTAAGGAGGCTGAGGTAAGAGGATTGCTGCAAGTTTGAGGACAGCCTGGGCTACCTAGTGAATTCAAGACCAGCCTGTACCACAAAGTGAGACCTGTCTCAAAATAATATATGTATATAAATCATTAAATTAACTGAGAATATGCAAATAATCGCCATAGTACCAAGAAACTGAAATTTAGCAAGTCTGCTTAACTACGGTTCAATGCTAAGAGTACAGGTTTTGGAAACAAATGGCTTCAGTTTGAATCTTGGTGCCATCACTTGTTATTTGTGTGAATTTGGAAAAAAATTTTAACTTTTATGAACCTTACTCTTCTCACTGCTAAATAGAAATTTTATAGTACATAATTACGTGCTGGGCTTTTGATTCCAGAATTATAGCAAAGAAGAATGTCTTATTATAAAACACTTAGGATTATTAGATAAAGTATAAAACTTCCAAGCTCGGTGTGGTGGCACATGCCTATAATCTGAGCACTTGTGAGACTGAGGTAGGAGGGTCAGGAGTTGGAGGTCAGCCTCTTCTACAAAGCTAATTTAAGACCAAATGGGACTATACAGTGAGATTCTGTCACAAACAAACACATAAATATATGTGTATATGTGCATGGATACAGATAGTTATAAAATCTTCCTTTAGATACGTAGCCAAACTTACTATATAGAAAGATAAGTCCCCAAAGGAACCAAAACTTTAAAAAATTAAAAACTTAAATGATAAATGCAGAAGCTGATCTTGAAGCTACCCTGGAGTGCATTTGGCTGTAATTGTTGACTTTTTTTTTTGTACCAGTAATTGAACTCACAACCTTATGCTAGCCAGGCAGGCATTGTGCCACTGAGCTATAACCCCAGCCTTTTTTTTCTTATTGAGACAGGGTCTCATGCTGCATTTCAGGATGTTCTTGAATTCAGTATGTAGCCCAGGCTGGTCTTGAGCTCACAGCAATTCTCCTACCTCAGCCTCCCGAGCACTGGGATTATAGATGTACACCTAATTGCTGATCTTGGTAACCAAAAGAATTGTGTTTTTTGTTGGTTTTTTGAGACAGGTCTCACTATGTAGTTGAAGCTGACCTTGAATTCCGAGCACTGGGATTATAGATGTACACCTAATTGCTGATCTTGGTAACCAAAAGAATTGTGTTTTTTGTTGGTTTTTTGAGACAGGTCTCACTATGTAGTTGAAGCTGACCTTGAATTTATGGGGTCCTCCTATCTCAATTTCCTAAGTGCTGAGGTTATAGGTGTGTACCTCCTGGCCAGCTAGAATTGAGTTTTCATGGTCATGTAGGAAAAAGAGTCAAAGAAAAAAATATATGCCCCTGGTAAAGGGAGAGAACGGAGACTTACCTGTCTGGGTTTGGGTTCTGGGTTCTGGGCTAGAGCAGAATTGTAACATATCAAAACACATTTTCCTATCAGATTCTTTTTCCCTTCATGAATTTTGGGTTCGAATTTATATCAGAAGTTGCTGAGAAATTAATATTAAAGATGACCCCAGACTGGCTTGCCTGGTAGAAGCAAACATAAAACTTCTCTGTCTGGGGATTTAGCTCAGTGGTGTAAGCACCTGCCTGGTAAGTGTGAGTTCATGAGTTCGATCCCCAGTACCAAAAAAAGAAACAAAACAAAACAAAGCAAAACAAAACAAACTTTTCTGAAGGTAGAAATCTTCAACCCATGCCCAGAAATAAAATCTTACTTATGTTATGCTCATAAAAAGGAGGTGGGAGATCCTGGGGTCAATCCAACAACTTAATACATTATCACAATACATTACTAAATCCAGTTAATGAAATAAATATACTTATGTGATTAAAGAGGAATAACGTACCATTTAAAAACTGATGAATTTGAAAAAGGACCTAGCAGACTTTTTATACATACAATACTTCATTTATTCAAAGATTTAGTTTGCTCACTTTTTTTGTTTTGTTTTGTTTTTTGTTCTTCTCTGAGGCCAAGTTTCATTATATGGTTCAGGCTGACCTTGAACTCACTATGTAGCCCGGGCTGGCTTTGAATTCACAGTTATCCTCCTGCCTCAGCCTCCGGAATGCTGGGATTACAAGAGTGTGCCACTATGCCCAGTTTTTTGTTCACATTTTAGCATCTCTAAAGCTGAGTTATTTCCTACATTTACTATTGATTAGGCAGCCCTGTGACAGGTAGTTATCATTATCTGTACATACACATCAACATATGCAGCATACATTACCTTTTTTTTTTTTTTTTGCTTGTTTGTTTTTGGTACTGAGGAATGAGCCTAGTGGTTTCACACTGAACTATGCCCCCAGTCTGCCTTTATGTGTTTATTTATACACGAAGTCTTCCTAAGTTGCTAAACTGAACTCTAATTTGTGATCCTCTTGCCTCAACCTCCCAGACTACTGGGATCACAAGCATGTACTGTCAGACACAAGCAGTATTTCTGAAGTACCACAGATAATGCGGTGCACTCTTGTTAAAAAAAAAAAAAAAACTTTTCATCACTAATAATGTTGGCACCAGAGAGACTATCACTGTGTAGAAAAGCGTGCACTTCAAAAATCATTCAAGTAAGCCAGGCATTCAGCACCTAGGAGCCTGAGGCAGGAGCATCGTTGCAAGTTCAAGACCAGCCTGAGCTACAAAGTGAGTTCAAGGCCTGCCTAAACAGCATAGTAAGACCCTGCCTCAAAAAAAAAATTATTTAAGTTAGTTTAACTCCAAATGTGAAGAAGTTTTAGAGTTCCCTAATTTATTATACCTGCATGTTTTGGGAGAAAGGGGCCGGTTTTTCTTGTTTTATTTTTTTGAGGCACAGTCTCAAAGTATAGTTCAGGCTCCTGCTGAATTCACTATGTAGTCCAGGCTGATCTCAAACTTGCAGCAATCCTCTTGCCTCAACCTCCAGAGTACTGGGATTACAGGCATGTGCCATCATGCTCTGCTATGCTCCCATCTTTAAAACAAGTATAGGGGTAAGAAATTATAAAACCTCTGCCTAAAGTCCAAAATGACTCTTTAGCCAGACACAGTGATTCATTCTTGTCATCTCAGCAACTGGGAAAACAGAGGCGGGAGGATTTTAAGTTCAAAGCCAGCTTGGGCAATTTAGCAAGACCTAAAATATAATATAAAGTGGTCTAGGGATATAGTTCTGTGGTACAGCACTCCTGATTTAATACCCAACACTGCAAAGAAAATAAAATGGCTCTTTGCACAGGTAGGGAAACAGCCTAAGTGTCAAATAAGCACTTCTCGTAGTTTACTTGCAGAAATGTCCTTAGTGTCAGGAATGGTGATGTTTCTTAGGTCATGTGAAATGCAGTAGTTATTATATCAGTCAGAGTTCAGAAAACCTTTCATCTGAAACAGAAAGGAATCTTGGAAGTAGGCATGGACAGGTCACTGCAGAGGTGCAGGAGTAAGGAGTACTTAGTGTCTATCACACCTGCCTTTCACACTAGCTAAGAGAGACGCAGCACGCCAAGTAGCAGAAGGGTGGGTGGCCCGCAGACTTCCTGTGCTTTCTGAACCTTTCATGAGTACATTGCCTAATTTCTATCCAAAATATTGGAAATGTGGGAAGGAATTTGTTTTGCTTTCTGAATCTGTTCATTTGGAAAGGTAAGTGGAAAGAAATAGGAATGCACGTTCAGTAACAATAGGTCCTATCTAGGAGGGTCACTAAATATAAAAACCAAATGGATAAGATGTGTAATTTAATTGACAGCTGGTAAAATTACTACTTACAAATTAACACTAAATCAGATATTATGATATAGTCAGATTGCTAAAATAAAAAGTTCTGATAATACCAAGTATTGATGAGTTTCTTGAGAAATGGGTTGCTCTCGTACTGCTGATAGGAATGTAATTTAGTACAATCATTTTGAAGAAGAGTTTATCTGATATGATTGAAGGTATACATCCTTTAGCGCCCTGTAATTGTGTTTCTAACTATATAGCCTACAAAAGTGCACATCTGTATTACCATTTCTAGGTACTGTAATGTTTGTAGCAGCATTATTCATAACAGCTCCAAACTGAAACAAAAAGTGTTCATAGAAGTAGTATCGCTAAATATTTCATTTATAATGGAATATTATATAAACACACAGAAAGAATGGCCTACCACTGAATAATATGAGAGATTAATATTTAATATATAATGTCACTCAAATGTCAGGGTGAAAATTTTACATTAGCATGTATTATTTTATACAGTTTAAGAAAAAAATGAAGCCAAATTATATTCTTTGGAGATGTAAGGTGATAGAACTTTATTTTGAAAGACAAGGAAATAATTAACATTTTTTTTCTTTTTTTTTTACCAGTACCAGGGATCGAACTCACAACTGCTTGCTTGCAAGGCAGGTGCTTATGCCACTGAGCTAAATTCCCAGCCCGGGAAATAATTAACATATGATTCAAGATTATGGTTATATCAAGAGGAGAACAGAGCCATGATCACTAATAATACTGGCAATACAAGTAGAGTAAAAGTGTTCTAGGAATTTAATTATTTAGGAGGATGGTAAAGGCATTGTTTAAGTCAATATAATTATTTTTAATTTAAAATTAATCATGAAAAGAATATAAATACAGTAGAATAATATGAATAAAAAAGAAAAGAAGAATTTTAAAACTTACATTATTTCAGCAGAAAATAGGAAGAGAAGAGAGACAGATGAAAATGTAAGCATGAAATAAAATGGATACAAAACAAAAATTATCAGTAAATTAAAATATAAATGGACAATTAGAAGTTAAGCATTTAAAAGTTTAAATTGTCAGGTTGGATTACAACTTTAGTTTATTATTATTATTATTATTTGTCTTTTTGAGACAGGGTCTCGCTGTGCAGTTCAGGCTGGTCTTGGGCTCACTTTGTAGCTCAGGCTGGCCTTGAACTTGCAGCAATCCTCCTGCCTCAGCCCGCTGAGTGCTGGGATTACAGGTGTGCACCATCACACCTGGCTTTAGTTATGTATTATTATAAGTATGGTATAAAATGGGACAAAAGGGAAAAGATACCAAATAAGATTTTATCACTGTATAATAGGCAACAAAATTAAATTTAAGATCCATAGAATAGGGACTGGGAGTGCAGCTCAGTGGTAAGAGAATGTACTTTATACAAGACCCTGGGTTTAGTCTCCCCAGTAACACACACACCATCAAATAGAATAATGACTAGAGTTAGAGGGAAGGGCATAATAAAGAGTTATTGTTTAATGGATATAGAGTATCAGTTTGGAATAATGAAAACTTTTTGGAGATGGAGAGTAGTTAGGACTATGTAATAGTGTGATTGTACTTAATGTCAATGAGCTGCACACTTGGAAATGATTAGAAGCTGTGCATGGTGGTGTACACCTGTAATTCCAGTATGCAGAGGCTGAGGCAGGAGGATCACCATGTGTTTAAGGTCTGCCTGGGATACAAAGTGAGACTCTGACTCAAAAAAAGAAATGATTAAAGGGGAAAATTTTATGTGATGTGTATCATATGACAATAAAAAATTGGCTTTGAGACACAAAAATACATAATCACTCTATAAAAGTAAAACAATACTGTAACAGTAACATAAAGTATAGTGCACTCTTTACTTTTACATAACCACTCCAAACATATAAAATGAAGCTATAGAGTTGGGGATTTAACTCAGTGGCTTAAGCACTTGCCTAGCAAATGCAAGGTCGTGAGTTCAATCCCCAGTACCAAAAAAAATAAATAAAAATAAAAGAAGAAGAAGAAGCTATAAGAAAAAATTGATGGTCCCCCAAAAAGTTGGAGATCTAAAAATATTGTAATTATCTATTGATAAATTAACAGAGAAAATCAGCAGACACAGAAAACACAATTAATTGTGTCCAAGCAACACGGTGAACAAATTTGTTCTGACAGACCTAGAAACCTTCATGTAACAATTAGAAAATATGCATTTGCTTTAAAAACATGTATGTCATTTTTTCAGGCAGCTAGAAAGATGATGGATACTCAGACTGGGAGGATCTACCAAAAGTATCCAACCAGCTTTCTGGGAGAAACTGGCAAAAAAAGCTACCATGATATAACAAAAACATGGAGACTCCCAAAGAATGGGGTCATGGAGAGTCTCTTATGTTGAACAGGAAATGCCCCTTTATTGATAGTATCTCCATCCTAGGAGAGATCTTGCCAGGTATAGAGATTGTGTTGAAGATGCAAAGAGCATTATCTTCCTAAACTGTCTCTATGACCTCTGTAACACACTGAAGAGGTGCGCACATGTATCCCTGCTTCAAGGACATCCAGATCAGTGACACTGTCACAGGAGTGAGTGCTAGCTTCTCAGCAAGACATGCATTTCAATATGCTCAAAGTCACCAAGGCTGCTGGCACCAAAAAACAATTCCAGAAGTTCTCAGAGTGGACACCTGCGTACTCGCCAAAATGAAATAAAGTTATTTTTCCATCTAAAAAGAAAAACATGTAGCTATGTTTGCTTTTGCAGCATATATACTAAGAAAAACATGTAGAACATTTCAAAAATTGACCACACACTGGTAACAAGAAGAATCAGTGTTGTGCAGCCCACATAGCTCTGGATGTAATATGTGAGGGAACAGGCAATGTTGCTGTAAACCTAAAACTGCTCTAAAAATTCAGTCTTTAAAAATGGGAGATACAGAAGAAATGCATAGCCTTTTTCCACTAGAAGAGAGGAAAAAAGCTAAGATCCCAGCTAAAACAGCTACAAAAAGGATTTCATAGCCACCCCTTCTATTACTAAAGCAGATGAATGTGAATAATAAACAGAAGGATAAATACCAGAAAATAAAAACACAACAGGGAGAATCAAGAAAATTTCAAATTGATGGAAAGTCAGTCACCAAATAACACTGACAAGGCTCCATAATCAGATAGTTCTGGAGTATCAATCAGCCTTTATCAAGTTACTGAGGATTTGCTAAAGGACTCTGACACAGATGTTATAGACTGAATCTGAAATGCCCTCCCAAGTTTCAAGTATTCAGAGGTCAGGTTTTTGGAAGGTGATTGGATCCATGGGGGCCCTATACTCATCAGTGGATTAATCCACTGATGAACTCAAGCCTGAGTGCGCTGTTAGGAAGTGGGACCTGGTTGGAGGTGGGTCACTGGAGGTGTGACCTAGAAGGGTATATTCCTGTTCCTATCTCCTCCCTCTCCCTCTGTTTTCTGGCTTCTGTGTGGTGAGCAGCTCTCCTGCCCCATACCCTTCTACCATGCTGTTTCCAGCTTGGGGCCAGCCAACCATGGACCCAATCCCCCAAATCATGAGCTAAAGTAAATCTCTCTTCCTTTAAATTGTGGGTTTTGGGCTGGAAATTTAGCTCAGTAGCGTAAGTGCCTGCATGGCAAGTGAGTTCGATCTCTGGTATATAAAAAAAAATTGTGGATTTGGGTATTTTGTTCCAATGACAAGAAAGTAAATAATGCAATAGCTATGATGGCGAAGTGGGAAATTATGAATGTGCTCAACAAAGCAGATTTTTTACACCAAGTCATATAAATCTGCAGCATAATAATGGACAGGATGGTACAATAACTGAGAGAACCAGGCAAGACAGGTGGAGCGCAGTACCATCACAGTGGAGGCAGTGTATTGTCCCCACTGGAAGTGGTACTTTTCCCGGTGGGATCTTCCTTCTTTGCCTTCTGTCCTTCTATCTGCACCATTATCCAAGGACTTAGTGGATGCCTTATTCGCTGTCACGGAATTCCACACAACGTCTTTTCTATCTAAAGTTTCCATTTTACAGCAAAAGAAATGAGGCAATGGGCTCATGTTCAGAGGATTCAGCAGTCTTACCGTGTTGCCCATCATCAGTGAACAGTTAAATTTATGGAAAGGTAGAGTGGTTTAATAAGGCTCCATGATAGAGCCAGCTGGGAGACGCCACTCTGAGAGGTGGGGAGCCACCTCACAAAACCCACCGAGCGAGCCATACTTGGAGGTAATTTTCTTGTAGCTGGAATACATGGATCTAGGCACCAAGGGATATCTGTAGGGCTGACTTCTTTCACTGTTGCACATAATAGCTTGATATTTTTGTCTCCCACTCCTCTAGCTTTGAGTCCTGCTGAGTTTGAGGTATTAATTCCTCTCAGAGGTTTTGTATTACTCATGCTGCTAAACTTTTCTAAAGGAAAAGGGACTCCTGTAGCAACTTGGTGAAGCAGGGTAGTTGCCTCTTGATGAAGGCAAAGAAGACTGTGCTTAAAATCCAGATCTTCTGGGGCATTTCACAGATTCTCCATGTCCAGGGATAAAGATACTGGATTTATTTTTTTATTTCATTTTTTTTATGAGTCCAAGTCTGCCATACACAGTGTTTCCATTCCTTATGTGGAGATGACACATGGGCACAACACAGCTTCATGGCTCTTTCTCCCCCCTCCCCCTCTTTCCAACTTTTGATTCCTTTCCCCTTTTAGAAAGATCTACCTCCCTACTTCCTATCATCTATCTTTTACTTTGCTCTCATTTACACTTTGTAAGAGACTGGAGAATTGGAGCAACTCCACATAGACAAGGAAAACCTCAAAGTCAGTCCTTTAAAGGTTTGGGTCTTCCTCCCGGCAATCTGAACCAGCCATGCTATGGCAGAGGCTAGTTGGCTACAACAGTTACAAACACAACTACACCCCTGTTCCCAGAAGGTCTTTCTCGATGCCAGGTTAACATGGAACATTCCCTCAGCTTCTCCCTCCTAGCACATCTGATGTGCTATAATTTACCTATTAAGTTTACTTTACTCACCTATATAGTATAGCTATATAGTATTACTGTTTCCCTTTTGCTCTATAAGAAGAGAGATTCGTCTTTTTTGTTCACTGCTAAATCCCCAGGAGCTGAAGAATATCTGGAAGAAGTAAACATTCAATAAAAATTGGTTGACTCAGTGAATTTATAATGGGAAAGATTGAAAAATAATCTTGACGTTCCCCCAAAGGCAAAGGACTGAATAAGCTGCAGCTCATTTCTCTCACCCCTAAAGTTCACAGAGCACTCATGGACCTTGTTTTTCCTTCCTTCCTTCCTTCCTTCCTTCCTTCCTTCCTTCCTTCCTTCCTTCCTCCCTCCCTCCCTCCCTCCCTCCCTCCCTTCCTTCCTTCCTTCCTTCCTTCCTTCCTTCCTTCCTCCCTCTCTCTCTCTCTCTTACAATTTCCCTTTGTAAGCCAAACTGCCCTTAAACTCACAACCTCCCAAGCAGCTGGGATTACGAGGGTGTCCCACATGCCCAGTTTATCCTTTTGAATGGAATATGTACAGTAATTAAATGAATACATAAGAGCTTTGTGTACCCACATACACTTTTAAAAACACTGAATAATAAAAGCAAGTTGAAAAAGGATGACTATGATATACTTCAACTATAAAAATTAAGAACCATACAATAGTGTATACAGGATACATTACATATATATGTAGTAAAAGTATAAAAATTTGGAGGTAATGATAAGGATCAAATTCAGAGCAGAGATTATTCCTGAGAATAGAGGGACAGGAATGTGATGAGGAAGGGTAGCTGTGAGGTTTTAATACTTGTGATGTTTTACACCTGTTACAGTTTGGATTGACAGTATCCTCTCAAAGCCTCGCGGCTCAGAGGTGGGCCCGGTGGAAGGTGGTTGGAATATGGGTGCAACAGAGATGGCTGTGGTTAGGAGGTGGGGTCTGGTTAGAGCTGGTAACAGGGAAGGTCCTTCAGGGCTCTCCTCTTCCCTCTCCACTTCCTGACCACCATTTTGTGAACAACTCTCCTCTGCTATTCCCCACTGCTGTGACACTTTTGCCCTGGCACTCACCCACCACGGGCCATAACCATGAGTCAAAGCATACCTTTCTTCCTCTGAAATGTGGGTGTCAGGTGCTGTGTCTCAGTGATGAGAGCATGACTAAGACAATGTCCAAGATGGAAGGTGAATACACTGGTATTAATGTTTTTATTATCTATATCTTTTTGTATGATGCTTAAAATATTAATAAATTTAAATGAGATAACAATTACTGGTGCATAATAGTCAATATTTCTATAAAGCTTACTTTGAGTTAGGCATCAAGTGTTTTACACACATTACTTCAAATTTTTCACAATAGCCCTGTAAAGTATTACCACCTCCATTCTAAGGGTGAAAAAATGGAAAAACAGAGAAATTAAGTAACTTACTCAATCCTAGATAGTGGAGCTGAGATAAAAAAAAATGGTTTGGCTTTTTTGTTTTATATTTATTTATTTGTTTATTTATTTATTTTGAGATAGTGCCTCACTGTGTAGCTGGCCAGGAACTTGTGGCAATCTTCATGCCTCAGCCTCTCAAGTGCTGGGATTATAGGCATGTACCACCTCACTTGACCCACAAAAGCGGTTTGGCTTTTGTTTTAAATTATACATCAAATTGCTTCATAGTGTTATATGTCAGTTTGAATCAAAACTATCCACCAAAAGACTCCTGTATTCGGAGGTAGGGCTTTTGAAAAGTGATTAGATCATAGAGTGTTAACTGTAGGGTGATTAAACCATGGGGTTAATTCATCGATGAGTTCATAGCTGAATGTACTCTATTTTTTTTTTTTTGTACCAAGGATCAAACTCATGACCTCACATTTGCCAGGCAGGTGCTTAAGCCACTGAGCTAAATCCCCGGCCCACAATGTGCTATATTAAAGGGTGGGTCCAGAGCAAAGAGAGTGTAGTCATGTTCAGTGTGGAATGACTTGAGAGCCAACCATGGGGGCAGAGGGAGGATGGCTGAGCTGCACCCTCAATAATCCAAGTTTCTTGTTCCTTTTCCTTCTCTGTTTGTCTAAGAGGCTGCTTCAAACAAGCCAGGCTGCCCATGATTTGGCTCAGAAGCCCTTGTTTTCAGGCCTCTCAGTGATCTCCCAAGAAACCAGACAGGGTAACAGGCTGCCTCATTAGAGTTCTCAACAGCTCGAGATCAAAGGTCCCTCTCTTCTAGCTGCTGGCTGTCTGTACATTGGCTCCCAGGAAATTGGAAATAGAAAGGAGCCTGGAGGAAAAAAATAAACAGGAGACTGGAGACAGATATACATCCCCTCCAGTTCAGTCTGTCTGGTCTTTGCAGTCTCAATCCTAATTGTTTACCTGAAGTTTGAAGGAGCTGCCCTCTGCATCTGTGGAGCAGCAGTGTCTCCTCAATCTCTCTGTTTCTAATAAACCCAAGCCTGACTCCCTCTCCTAACAGAACATTCTGCATGAAACACTCATTCCCTCATCTTCTTCCATAAGAGCATTCATTTACCATGTGCAACCCAAAATGCAGGCTTCCACCAACTTCTCATCACTTTTACAGCATTGTCAGACTGAACAAAACCAACATCAGTGGCTGGATCTACCCTGGAGCCTTCACGGACACCTGAGAACAAACAGGGTGAGTTTGGAAGGGTGTTGGTGAAACTGTGTTACACCTTACTGCATGCACACTGCTTCTGTGGGAGTCAGTGCCTGAGTACACACACAGGTTGGGGAAGGGCGTGAATGCACATGTGCACAGACGTGGTTGGTAAATGAGCCTGAAGGTGATGTGAGCATTTTCTGGAACCCTATGCTCTATGTTTTACTCCATAAATCTCTTTTACTGGCAGTACTCAGAAGGCCAAGGGCTGTGTAATAATTTACACTGCATTGTCCTTCCTCTCCTGCTCCCCTTCACTTGCCCATGATGAAAAACTAAAGATTGATGGTGATGTCCCTTTGGAGGAGCCAGAAATGCCATCCATCCCTGCTCTGCCAGTGTATCCTTTTGTAGCTTTCTTCCCCCCTTCTCCACTCTTGCTCTGTCCTAAAGGACAGGTTTTCTTTCTTACTTTTATCAGTACCTGTCTGCAGTAAATAACATTCATATTCCTTTTGAGGAGTTGATGCATGTACAGAACACATCTTCATTCCTTTTCTCATCCCCTTTTCCTCCCCTTCATTCCATCTATTGATTCCTTTCCTCTTTGAGAAAGAGAAAGCCCTTTACTTCCTATCATCTATCTTTTAATTTGCTCTTTACTTCTAATTTGGGTTTCTCATATAAGAAAGACTGTGTAGTATTTGACCCTGAAGACAGGCTTGCTCTTTTTTGTTTTGTTTTGTTTTGTTTTTTTGTATGAGGAATTGAACTCGACCTTGCGCTTGCCAGGCAGGTGCTGTGCCACTGAGCTATATCCCCAGCCCAGGACAGGGTTTCTATTTCCTCTTTTCCTTGAAAACTTCCTACCCTAACTCTTTCTGAAGCTTCCTTTTCATTGGCAGCTGCCATGGATGAAGCAGAATGAGAGCTTTTCAGCTGATCCAACCATAGGGCTTAAAAAATCTCCATAGAGCTCCAAACAGCTACATCTTTCTCCAATCAAAGCCATTGGGTTCCAGTTTTAAAGGTCTCAAGAGAAGGGGAGCCCACATCTTTGGTTGTCCTTAGGTGTCCTAACTTTAGGTGATTTGTTTTTTATGATTCCATAGTAGCTTTGGCCTTATTACCCTTAGACTGTTTTGTTTCCACTACATAGAAAGTTCCAGGTGGAGAATAAGTAGGTAAATGGGTAAACATAGATGCCAAGAAAGCTGGATGGAGTGGCACATACTTGCTTTGGCTTGTGCCTTGCAGCTTGATAGTGATATATTTAAGCTCGGAGATCTGAAGAATCACTTTATCTGTCCCTTCTTTTTCACCTCTCATCTTATGTAATTTCTTTACTACTCAACAACTTTCAAACACCTACACCCTGATCAAGCACCAAACAAAATGAAATGGGTTCCATTGCTTTAGTAAGTCACTGAAACTTTGCAAAGCCTCGTGGACTGGAAACACTTCCTGAGGATAAAGCATCTGTCCCTACAGCAGATTCAGTTTGAATTGCAGGAAGAAGGACTGGCGTTGGCATCTGCTTTCTGTGCAAGAAGGAAAACCTCTCTTTATCCCCCATTACCAGTTTTTCCACCTCTTCAAAAATTTATTCCAGTACAACTTTAAATTTTTCAGGAGAAAGCACTCAGGGTAAGGAAAAAATTCCTAAAAACAAAGTATAAAAAGAACAAATCATGAAAATGAATACATTAAAATGTTTCCCTTTTTTTCTGGGGAAAGGGTGTTGTTTGGGAATTGAACCCATGGCCTCCCACATAGTGAGCACATCCTTTACCAGTGAGCTACCCCTCTTGCCCAAAATTTGTTTTGTCTCTAATGACAAAATAGCATTATAAGCTACAAACCAGATTTTTTTTTTTTTTGTCTTTTTGAGACAGGGTCTCACTGTGCAGTTCAGGCTGGCCTTGGGCTCACTTTGTAGCCCAGGCTGGTCTTGAACTTGCAACAATCTTCCTGCCTCAGCCTCCCGAGTGCTGGGATTACAGGAGCATGCCACTATGCCTGGCCCTAAACCAGAAGATATTTACCACTCAGTGATACATAAAGAATTTGCTTGCAGAATATATAGAGAATTGACTTTAAAAATACTAAGAAAAGCAACCCCCAAAATAGAAAACTGTAAAAGACATGAAGAAGTATTCATTGAAGTGGAAATCCAAGTAGCCAAAAAACATTCTGAAAGATGTTTAAATTCTCTAGTAATCAATAAAATGCAAACTAAAATAATCTATAAGATAGACAAAAATTTGAAAGTATAATAATACCAAATGTTAGTTAGACTGAGGAGAAACTGGAGCTCATTTACGGCTAGTGAGAGTGTATGTTGGCACAACTTTTTGGAACCAATTTAATTTGGTCTTGTAAGCCTGAAGATATGCATAACATCACTCAGCTCTATTCCTTTTTACTGATGTTGTAAAAGTGCATAACATAAAATTTACCATCTTAAACTTCCTTAAGTATATAATACAGTAGTGTTAACAATATGCACGTTGCTGTTACAAGTCTCTAGAACTTTATATCATGCAAAACTGAAAATCTATATTTCACTAAACAAGACAGATATCCCTCCCCCATAGCCCCCAGAAACTGCCACTATAGCTCCTGTTTCTAAGACTTTGACTATTTCAGATATTACATAAAAGTGGATCATACACTATTAGTCTGTGATTGGCTAATTTAACTTAATACAATGTCTTTAAGGTTCACCCATGTTCATTTGCAAAATTTTCTCCTATTCTATGGGTTATCTGTTCACTCTGTTGAGTATTTCTTTCACTTTGCAGAAGTTTTAAAATTTGATATACTCTCATTTGTCTATATTTTGCTTTTGCTGTCTGCGTTTAGTGTCATGTCCAAGAAAAAACTGTCAAATTCAGTGTCACAGTGATTTTGCTCTTATGCTTGCTTTTAGGAGTTTTAATTTTTTTGATCTTACATTTGGGTCTTTAACTCATTTTTGAGTTATTATCATTATCATTATTATTATTGGTCTTTTTGAGACAGGGTCTCACTAAGCTATATCCTTAGCCCTTTTTTATGTTTTATTTTGAGACAGTTCTTGCTAAATTTCCTAGGTGAGACTCAAACTTGAGATCCTCCTGGCTCAGCCTCCTAGAGTGCTGGAATTACAGGTACACATTACCATACCTGGCCTGGACAATCTCTTGATAAAATAATGGCACATTTTGAAATAGTCATGTATTTATCTAAAATACATCAGTAAAAATAAATTAAATCTATTTGCAGCCACATGGATGAATATCAAAAACAAAGAGAAAAAGACAAATTCTCAAAAAATTCATATTGTGACAGAATTGTTTTATATTAGTAAGTAATCTATATATAAAACATACTGCAATGCAAGGAATAGAAAATATAAAGCTATTGGAGTAAAAGATTTCTCCAAGGGCTGGGGATTTAGCTCAATGGCTTAAGGGCCTGCCTGGCAAGTGTGAGGTTGTGAGTTCAACCCCCAGTACCAAAAAAACAAAAAAGATTTCTCCAGAGGGAGAGAAAATGGATAGAATCAGATACATAGGAGGCCTCACCAATATTAACAATAATCTCTGTATTAAGCTAGGTAGTAGGATATCTAATTTATTTATTTAATCTTATTTTCCCATTGTATATGTTCTTTTATATGTATGAAATATCTGAAGGTAATAAAAATGCATTTATTCATTCAACAAAAATTTACTAAGCACCTGGTATGTACCTGTCACTGTGGTGGGTGACTGAGATATAGGAATGGAAAAAAAAAAAAACAGAAAAAGAAAAAGGCTTCTGAATTAAAAAGTTGAAAAGAAAAAGTTGAAAATAGAAAACAAATATTTCAAGGGTAAGGATTTAGCTCAGTGGTAGAGTTTGCCTACTGTGGGCATGGCTCTGGGTCCAATCCCTGGAGTGCAATAATTAACTGATTAGTTAAAATTTCAGCCGGGGGAAATTTTAGAATGCTAAACCCATACAAAGTTCTATTAAGTATGACCCATGATTGGCCAGGAAAGAGCACCCACATCTCCTACGCCAGAGTGAGGCCATGTCGCTTAACTAACTCCCAATTATTTATGGAAGGCAAGGGGGCAGAATGGTGGGGTCACCTATGAGAGGGACTCGTGTTCAGCTGAGTGGACAGGGGTACCCCAAATTATAATTAATCTAAAGCATCAGTTCATCTGAATAATAAAAGGACAAATACCACTTCCATTTGCCACTGGGTTGCGTTATCCTGCAAGTATAGCATATTTGCTTTTTCTAGCACATTTTAAACAGCAGTGTTGTCAGCTTACACCGTCTGCCTTCGCTTAGAGAAAACTGCAGCTGGTTCACTCAAGCACTCAACATCTGCTCCATGTCTGCCTCTGTTCTGGGCATGGGCAATAGAAAGAGACATTCTGATTCCTAAGTTGGATATGGTGATGCACCCCCTGTAATACCAGGATGTGGGAGGCTGAGGCAGGAGGATCGCTGTGAGTTCAAGGCCAGCCTGAACTACCCAGTGTGACAATTCATCTCAAAAAACCAAAGAAAAAAGAAAAAAAGGAATTCTGATTCCTGTCTTCAAGGACCTTAGCTTATAGACGAGAGAAACAGAGACAGTCTTCAAAAAACTTTGAAACACTATTATAAATGTTGAAACGGAACTAAGAACAGAGTTCTGTGGGCACACAGAGGCAGCAGCACCTGCCTTCAGTGGGGCATATGTCCTTGCTGACTTCTCAGGAGGGGTGGGGTTTAAGCAGCTCTGAGGTCAGATAGGAATTTCTCTGGAGGAGAAGGGTGTTCTAGACAGAAGGACAAACACGAAGAACCATGTGGCATCACAGGGCCTGGGATAGCAGGAAGCCCGATGTGGCAGCAGCCCAGGGCACACAATGTGTGAGGAGTCTAAGTGTACAGAGGGTGACCACTAGCAAGAGCCAAGACTCCTTTGAGTGGGATCCACAGGACATGGGCAGGCTTGAGCACCAGAGCCACACTTAAACTCAGGCTCCACCATCCCTAGAAGAGCAATTTTGATTATGTTACTTAACCTGTCTGAGTTTTAGTTGTTTAATCCATAAAATGGGAATTATAAGGCCTTTTTACTGGATGACTGGGACGAGTCAAATAGGTTTGGATATGGAAAGTGTCTCATGCACCACTATTAGTTTTTCCTCCCTTCACTATGGTTTTTGTTTCCATGAGAGTATTTGGTATTGCAAAAGAAGTCAGTCAACATAAAAGTAGCCAATTAGCCTCTGTGAGAACACATCTACTCTGCAGAGCAGGGCTAATCTAGGTCATGTTTTTCAACTAGCAGCTCGACTCTCCTAATTCTGCTGTCCTAACTGATGTGAAAAAACAATTTTGTATTCGCATTTCCTAACTTCTCATTGATCAAGATGGAAAACAGCCAAGGGGCCAGGAAAGACATCAGGAACTGACTAAAGAAATGATAAAGACGTTTCTTCCTTTTTTTTTTTTCTGTTTTGATTTTTTTTCTCTTTAAATAAAAAAAAAGAAATGACAAGAACACTCTCCAAAGTGGGCACAGGGTAATTTTTCAAAGAGAAAAAAGACAGTAGCTAAAATGGGTCAAATGCTTACTATGTGACAGGCTCTAAGTTAAGGCTTTACTTAAATGATTGCTTTTAACTTTCACAACAAACCTGTGCCCATTTTATAAATGAGGAAAGTAAGGAAGTTACTTAACTTATGGAAGTTAAGTAACTAGCTCAAGTACACACAGAAAGAAGGTGGAAGAGAAGGATTTTAACCTAGGTCTCTAATGTCAGAGTGCAAAGTGTCTTAGTAATTATGGCAGGGGACCCCAAGGGGTCCTTTCACCACTGAGTTATATCCACAGCACTTTTTAAAATTTTGTGGCAGGGTCTTTCTAAATTGTATAGACTGGCCTTGAGCTTGGGATTCTCTTGTCTCAGCTTCTCAAGTAGCTGCATTATAGCTGTGCACCACCATACCCATGTTAACCACTTCTCTTAGGAAGTTTAGGGCTGGACGGTGTCCTTAATTCGATAGAACCCGGTTGTTTTGTGATGGGACTCAGACAGGTTTTCTTTCCCTTTTACAAAACAAGAAGGGAAATTACTACCAAAAAATGTATCCTGAATTTTAAAGAAGTGACCATTCATGATGATTTTAGTGGAAGTCAGTTATTTTATGGTGACCTTTTCTGGGCTACCTGGCTGTGTGTGTGTCATCTATTTCAAGTCTTCCTCAACCCCTGCCACTCACTGCCATGCCCATCGCTGACTCCTTCACTGTTAGAACATCCTCCTCTTGTGAATCTTGATCCATCCATAGAAGTGGAGGCCCCTGGATTCTGGCCATCATCCATTTTCCTTCAGGGCTGTGTGTCGAGGAGGGGGTGAGTAGAGAC
The DNA here is from genome assembly GCA_004027455.1 of Hydrochoerus hydrochaeris. Taxonomy (NCBI): domain Eukaryota; kingdom Metazoa; phylum Chordata; class Mammalia; order Rodentia; family Hydrochaeridae; genus Hydrochoerus; species Hydrochoerus hydrochaeris. The sequence continues at coordinate 33,787 of PVLA01000711.1, forward strand.
TTAATGACATGCCTTCCTTAACAATCCTCCAAACCTATCATCTAGAACAGGGTTTATAAGCATTCATCAACAACACCCTAGCAAAGTAGGTTAGTAGGGTGAGCCCACTGTCCGTTGAGGAATCTGGAAAACGATGAAATTTTTACCAAGACTCAAGACAAAGATTTTAAGCCCAGCCCCTCCTATACTGTGTGGGCTTCAGTAACTTGCACAGCCACTCTGGCTGTCCATTTTCTCCTTGCTTGCCCTCTTCCCCCACTGCCATTGTCTCTTTTGGCAGAATCAAGGCTGAGCATTGCCTGACTTCCCACGGAACTAGTTAAAGTCTACAAAGTACTTTGAGAACATTCAATGTGGATTTCTTGCCAAGACAGAATTATAAATGAGAATGGCAAGGAATAGGAATCGGTTAAAACTAGGGTAGCTGAGTTTCTCCAAGGAAAGCTCCAGTCAGCCTCTTTCCACTGAATCTTACAGCTTTTTCTCTGCTGCCTACTCAGCCTCTTATAGAAGAGTTGGCTTGTTCCCCCCTTTCACACTGTCATGGAGAGGGCAGCGTGAGAACTGAGCTCTGCAAGTGTTTGTCCTTTCTCCTCCCAGTTGCACACAGACCCCTTCAGACAATGCTTCTTTTATGAAGAGGGAGTGGTTGGATCATACTTCAGGCTGGGAGGCCGGGGATTTAGCTTAGCTGCACAGGTGCCTGCCTGGCAAGCATATATCTGTAGATATATCTGGAGCAAAAGCATCAGCTGTAGGATGTTGATTGTTGTATTTTCTGGGCTTTCAACTGTGGTTGGTTAGTAATTGCTCTTGGGCTTCTTCTTTAGCATGGCCTTGATATAGGCCTTACTGGAAAGGAGGATTTAAAAACTCCTCTGAAGAGTCATCTCCTGCCTAGGAAGAGTTTGCCTGTGAAGGCAAAACACATACAATGAAAAACCCATGAACAATTACAAGTCTACACAGGCAAATAAAGTAGCACTGGAGAGACTAAGGTCAGACTACAGAAGAGAGTCCTCCCATGATAGATGTTGTGGATTTTCCTTTGCTTGTAGGTTTGGGAGCAACCCTGTTTGAAAGTAGGGTTCTTTCTTTCTTTCTTTTTTAATACTCTTCACTTGTGTTACAAACACCTGTCTTTGGGTGTTATTTTAGTACATTTTATTTTTAAGTAAGTAAGCTGTACCATTGGTATTTTTCTCTTTTATGTTTTACTGTTCTTTTTCTTTTTCTTTTTCTTCTTCTTCTTTTTTTTTTTTTTTTTTTAAAGAGATTCAAAACAAGATGGTAGGAACACAACTAAGGTTGCTTGTTTGTTTGTACCAGGGATTGAACTCATGACTTCATGCTTGCCAGGCAGGTGCTTATGCCACTGAGCTAAATCCCCAGCCCAAGGTTGTTATTTTGCACAGCTATCTTCAAAAGTTATTGAGATTACTGGATATAAACATGCAAAATTGATCTGATCCTATGAATGTTAACTGTTTTGTTCCAAGAACTAATAGAATTAGTAGCTCAATCATCTTAGCTATCTTACGTGTATATATACAAATTTATAACTTTTTTCTTTTCCCTTCTTTCTTTTCTCCTTTCCCCTGAGTTATTTTTTTTGCCTTTGAGCAGTTTCTTACCCTTTAACAATATTTATTAAAGACTTTGTATCTTATTTACTCTTTGAGTTTATCTGTTAATGTTCTATAAAACATATTCTTGCTTCATTCTCCTATATTTATATAAATATTTAAATATATATAAAATATTTATAATTTAAATATTTTATATTTATATAAATATATATATATATATTTAAGGGTCTTGCTATGACATTCAGGTTGGCCTTGGGCTCACTTTGTAACCCAAGCTGGTCTTGAACTTGCAGTGATCCTCCTACCTCAGCCTCCCAAATGCTGGGATTACAGGAGTGCACCACCACACCTGGCCTTCCCACTCTTATATTCTAAATAGCAAAGTCTTTCTTTTACCCACTATTCAAACCTTCTTATTCTCTTGTAGGAGAGTCACAGGACTAGCTAGTATGCTTCCACATAGAGGTGAACAGTATTGTTAAATAGGCTTTAGCACATGTCTAAATGAATAAATGCTAAGACATCATAAGTCAAGAAGGATGAAAGTTGGAGAGGCATGTGCACCTCCTAAACTCCCAGGAAATAACTTCTATGTCCCTTAAACCAAAGACTCCTCTGGGTATTCCCTGTTTTGGGAAGGTTCTCTGGGGTCTCAGTTATACACATATCTGGTAGCAAACTATGGCTCTTTCTCCAAGACAGATTTCTGATACAACATGGGAAGATATTTTCTAAGGGTTCTGACCTAGAAAGAAGAGTTTTTCAAAGTGAGTAGATATTTTGGGGAGATTGATTCATTTTGATACTCACAAAATAATAGAATAAGGAGGTGCCCATGCACAAGAGTATGGCGTAATGAAGAAAACTGGGTCAAGATAAAAACTTGCATACAAATAATACCCCAACTGGGTAACACAAAAAGATAATGACCAACAAACAAACAAACAAACAAAGCCAGATACTAGTGAAGAAATGGTCATCTCTTGACAGATCGTATCCTTACCATCAGAATAAACAAGGAGAAAGGTAATTCTAGATTGGAGAAGGGAAAAAGATGACGGAGATGACCAACCCATGGCACCAAACTCACCCTAAAGTTGTTTCAGGCCAAATGTTCATGTGCTTAAACCATACAGGTTATACCCATGGCCACAAAACTCTGTTCAGTGTGTATAACTACCAACCCAAGCCCAACAGGCCCGATTTTCCTGTTTTGCTTTGTTTTGTTTTACTTTGCTTTGTTTTTGTTTTTTGGTACCGGGGATCAAACTTATGACTTCACGCTTGCCAGGCAGGTGCTTAAGAGGCTGAGCTAAATCCCCAGCCCAGGCCCAATTTTCTTAGGCAGTCCTGTTCTACCTTGTAGACCCTGTCTTCTCCTCCAACACACATACTGTGCACTGATATTGCTAATCTTTTTTCTTTAAACCATGCACAGGGTTTCTTAGACTCCAGTGGGTGCACCTAAGGAAACTAGGTAAACTATATCTTAATACACAGCAAGTGCTACTGACATAGAAGACCAAATAATACATTTCATGGACTTGAAATGACAGATGGATCAGTAATAATTATCTGTTTTCTGAGCAGGGATGTTGCCCAAAAGACTTCTATGAAACTCAGAAATATCATATTAATATCTAAGAATATCAGGCCATGGTCAGAGAAGCTTACACGGGGTAGACAGCACACAAAGGCAAGAGAGGGCTAGGGATGTATTTCAGAGGTAGACACCTGCCTGGTATTCACAAGGCCCAGGATTTGATCTCCAGCGCTACAAAAACAAAAAACAAAGGCTTATGAAAACAATTACAGAGCTCACTAAATCTAGGTAAAATTAAGTAGCACTTACTGGAAAATAAGAGATTAAAGATAAAGTTAGCTCTGCTCTTACCTATCATTCTAAGTATTCACTGAGAACCAAGTGCAGTGATAGAAAATGATCTGTATACTGTCTTCTCTTCTTTCTTTCTTTCTTTCTTTCTTTCTTTCTTTCTTTCTTTCTTTCTTCCTTTCTTTGGTACTGAGAATTGAATGCAGGCATGCTCTATCACTGAGATATATCCCAGCCCTTTTTATTTTAAAACAAGGTCTCACTAAATTGCCCAGGCTGGCCTTGAACTTGAGATCCCTATCTCAGTCTGCCAAATAGCTAGGATTACAGACATGGGTCACTGAGCCCAGATGCCTCTTTTTCTTTTAATTCTCACAAGCTTTTATGGTACATATTGTGCCAGCACCTCAGAGATAACATTAAGTAACTTGTCCAAGTAAGCAGAAGAGTGAAATGACATTCTCTTGGATTGAAACTCATAGCTATGTGACTCATAAGTGCCTCTAAGAACTGCTTCATCTGGCCTCCTTCTTCAGAGGAACTTTGTACCTTGAAGGAGGTTATGGGTTCTTGCCTTGCTTGAGAAGATGTTGTAGAGCTCAGAGGGAATGCTGTGAAAGAAAAAGGAAGAATTAGATGAGCTTTTATCATTAAGTCCCATAGTTGAACCATCCAGCTGTAATCTTAGAGCTAAGGAAAAGTAAAAATTACAAACTCAAGAGATGCTAAGATTATCTGAGCTCCCAGGAGCCTGAGCTAAAATGCTCCTTCAGAGGACCTTTTTCTTCTTCGAAATATAAGACTCTTTAGACTGCATGGAACTCACTTTAAGAAAACTGGTGAGTACATCTTACTGTGGTTCAGCTATATCAGGATAGCATGCTTCCCTCGCACAGAAGATAACAATATACTTTGTGAACTCACACTGATTAGTCCCCTTTCAATTTATCTCCATTATTTTTTTACTGGATTCAGTAAAATTAGTGGAAAGACACTTGGGGACCTCTTCACTGACTTTCTGACATTGCAGTTTTTTTCACAAGTATGGGATCATTCCTTGTTGCCACAAAATGAGCATCAGAGCATCTTAGGCTAGAGAACACTCAACTTCTGCATGCAATATAAAACTACATGAAGTTGTCACTGTTCCCAAAGAAGTTATCCCTCAAACTCAGGCTATAACAAGATATAAATTTCAACATAGCAAGGCAATGAAAACTTACAGTCCTTCAACCAGGAATCCCTTGAGTCAAGCACATTTACCAGATACTAATGGAGCTGCACTCTGAGAAAGTCTTCAGCAAGGAGGCAGGATATTTAACCCCATTCTCTCTCTCATTTTGTTTCCAAACCATGGGACATTTACTAAGGGCATATTATGTGGCTGGCACTTGGAATACAGAGATGACTATCAGACAAGCTTGTGAGTGAAATACTCATGTATACCCTTTTCCCAGAGCTAGGGAGCCATGTCTTACCCAACACATCCATCTTCAGTAAGGAGTTGAATTTGGAAGTATGGGGGAGAGTGCAAGGGTTAATGCTGAGTGCTGAGTCAACAGTTTCTCCATCACCACTTCCGCAAAAAGTGGGGGAGTTGTAGGAAACCACACGAGTTTCACTAATCCCCCATCAATGGCACTCATTGCATTACTGGCCTCATTATTTCTTAATGGGACTTCACTGATTACAGACTGCTTAATTACAGTGACAGACTCCTTCTTGGTTAGGGGGACCTAAGGCAAGAAATTAAAGGTGAGATGGGAGGGCTATGACTGTAGGCAATTCCCATCTTCTACCCACTGTCCTGCTGTCTAGGGTAGTGGATTAGGTCAGGAAACAATCTCTGGCCAGTGACATTGGGTCTCTTACCACTCACTGCCCTCCACCTTCAACTAATAAAATCTTCTAGGATAAGAAACAAAAATCTTCCCCTTATAACTATTTTCCTAATGTACTTTCTTCATTAGGCTTTTTAAAATCTGGTAATCAGAAAGAAATAGTAATGTCATGTCACTACTGAACCACAGGTATAGTATAATTTTTGTCATGTAGTAAGCACCTAATAGATATTTATTGAATAAATGAAAGATTACAGAAAAAAATAGGAGGAAAGGCATACAGAAAGAATAGGCTGATGGTATACCAAGTGGCCCTTTTTGTAAAGCAGTCCCGCACCCACCCTGCTCCACAGAGTTGACAACCTAGGTACTTCAGTGGTACATACATGCATCAAATAACCAAAGTAGAGGGTAAAAGGAAAGGAAAGAGTTTTTATTTGTGTATATATGTGGCTGTTCTAAAAAGGCAGATTTGGGAAAAGCAGAGGCTAGGAAAGGTAAAATAAAAACCAGTGAACCAGCTACATGTCAGAAAAATGAGGGGCATTTCAGACAATAAGCACAATAAGAGGCTTAGGAATAGTTCAGAAGCTCAAGGCCACTTCAATTTTTTTCTTTTATGATCTTGAACTGACCTCACCTAGCCACTCCTACTACCCCTATCCCAGACACTCGATAGTCTTGGTTTAATCCCAACTATTAGACAACTGTGCTAAAGAAATGAAATGGAAAATGAAAAATTAGAGATTATCAGATGAATTTTTAAATTTGTTTTTTGTCCAAGATGTTACCTTTGTAATTATTTTATATGCATTCTTCAGAAAGGGCTTGCAATGCCAATTTGGGAATGACTAGTGTAAGACAGCCAGGATACATGCTGAAGGTCAGGGAACATTCAAGTTAGGGTTGTAAATTTCTTGCAGATAATATACATACTAATATTTAAGAGACTTTATATGCTAATATTTAACTATTTGCATCACATTCTGAACAGTGTAATTTAAGGAAAATTTTCTAATGTCTCTGTCTTTCACATGTCATATTCATTACCGTTGGTAGATATATCTCAGGTTCTTTCTCTCTTCTTTTATATAAACTGTTTTATTCTTTAAGCTGGAAGAATATTAAACTGTGTATAAAACTCTCTAAATTAATCATCCAATAGTTTAAACATAATAAACATGCGAACTGTTTCACTTAATTAGCCCAAGAGATTGCATTCATCTCCAGAATTTTTTCTTTCACACACATGTCCCTTATCACCCTGAGTGAATAGCATAAGCAGGAAAAAATTTCCTTGAGAAATGCAGAATTCATATCCAAAATTCGAGCAAGACCTTACATGGAAATTTAAGAAATAATTTATTGATTTGGAGGATAACTAGATAATGGGTAGAAATGGCAGGAAAGTAAATGGTAAACAAGTAAACATAGATCTGGTGTGAACTTAGACAAAAAGTCATGTGCTGATAGAACTCAATTACCAAATTAAAGTGGAAAAACAAAGTTGTATGTGACATTGAATTGAATTTATCAGGACCCTGTGATGGGGAGGAGGGTAGCATGTGAAAGGAAGGTATGTTGAAAAAGATTCTAAAAACTAGTCACATGCCTTCTGCCTTCCTTGTCTACAAATCCACACTCATTACTGGTGGGCTGGCCTGAAGCTGTTTGCTGTTTGACCTGTGTTAAATATGTCTTGGGGGGAAAAGGAAGGAAAAAGGACATCTTTGTGATATGCTTCTGAGCCTTTACTGAGGGACACAATTGTGAAGTCACTTGCTCTAACACAAATGGCAGGCACTGGGAGCTAAAACCATCAGCAGCATGACAGGCTTAAATCTCCAAAGGGTTATTATTCAGAAGACAATTGGCAGCTATGAAGAAATAAAAAATATGAGAAAATAGAAGGAAGCTGCAAAGGTGGGGACTGAGTTAGTCAGAGGGAAACATTTCTCAAGGGAAACAACTCCCCTCTTCAGAGCAGCCTGTGCTAATTCACCCATCTGGAATGACCTAGACACCAATTAGTTGAGCTTGTAAGAAAGTAGTGATAAAATAATAACAATTCAAATATTTCCTCATCTGTAAAGTGATAAAATAATGATGTTTGGCAGGGATGAAATGTGAGGACATGTGCAGTCTCATGAGTGACTCCTAGAAGAGTGGGTGTGTGCATGTGTGTGTGTACAAGCACATGTGTCTTAGAATAATTTCCTTTTTTACTTACCTTCAGTTTCCTTAAATATAAAATGGGTATGGACTGCAGTCTTCAGAGGATTTTGTGTGATGATCACAGTGGTTCAAAGGATGAGAAAACCTTAGAAGACACACACACACACACACACACGCACACACACACACACAGGTGTAAGCTATCATTAGAATCTCTGTGAAACCATTCTGCGAGCTGCCAATATACACGTACACACACATAAAGGGCTCTTATTGTGGATGCCTTTTATTACAGGCAAAGTATGTTTATTTCTTAAACATAGGCTAATCTTCATCCCCAAATCCTAAGAATACCCTTGCAAGGGTTGGTGGGCCCTAAAATCTCAAATTTTCTTGATAACTGGTAAGTCTTACCTTGAGAAAAGAAAGATTATAAATTAGGAATGAGGCTTGAGTTCATGATGTCACTATTACTTAATGCATTTGAACCCTGGTTTGCTCATTCACCAAATTAAGTACTATCTATACTATTTACTATCCCCTCTCCTCATGCCCTTATACTGCCCTGAATGCTGAGGACCCACAGCCTCAAGCATGCTAAGGCAATGAGCTACACCTCCAGCCTCCACACCCACAGCTAAGATTTTAATAAAATAAGATGCATAAAGCATGGCCTGTTGAGGGTATTTGTTAATTATTAGGGGATCTTCTCCTTTCTCTTCACATGAGATGCATTACAACCTGTTACTGATCGGGCTTCTACTTGAGGTAGGATCCTGAACACAGAGATCCATAAAAAAAATCTAGTATTTGGAGCAGTGTTAAAGGACACAGAGAGCAACAGGACTGCTACACCTTGCACAGGGTGGCTATGTTTTCTCCAGTCTGTTCTTCTGTTTCCAGGGCCCTTCCCAGGGAGAAAGCCTCATTTCTCTTCCTTGGAGTGCTGCACCACTTTACATGGTTTTCAGCCTCAAACTAGCCTCTGGAGCCTGCTGTGTCCAGGGGAATAAGGAGAAATTCCTGGAAATTATTTAGAGATACTTTCATCCATAACTTGTGTAGATTATTTAAAAAGTTGGCTCAATCTACCTGACAGTTTTCAAAGAGATTCTGCTCTTGGAAAAGTGGAGTATATCTCCACACCTTACTCCTTGGTAAAGGAATAAAGAGGGATAGCACACAGGGAAAGCTGAAGTTTTCGGGTGTATTCCATATGCATCTGCACACACATGATTTAAACAGTAAGTATAAGTGGAGAGGAAAGCATGTTTTACATCTCGGGAGGTTGATATTTGGATGAATGCATGATTAGCGAATAGATAGAATGTAAACTGTTGCAGTGTAGGTATATAGTTGTAAATGTCTTTCTACAGCATATTGTGGGTGCTAGGGACAAGTGTGTGTGTTGTACATGTTAGTGTTTGTTGCTGGTAAATATGATGGCAAAAAGTCACATGTTAATAGAACTCAATTACCAAATTAAAGTGGAATAACAAAGCTGTATGCAGCCTTACATTGAATTTATGAGGGAGCACAAGCAAAAGCTCATTTTCCCAGTATCAATTAGTTCAAGGCCAACCTTTAAGCTAAACCATTACAATAAAAGCACCATAGGACTTTATCTGTTTTGCTTCCTGGTACATATCCAGAATCTAAAACAAAGAGTACTGGCACATAGTGGATATAACATTATTCAGATAAATATTGAAATAAATATCATATTAATCAAAAATAATTTATTTCAACCATCTCTGGGCCCATTCTACCTCTACCAATTAATGATGACAAGGACAGATTAGGACCAGTGAGATACTTATCCCTGAGGCAGGGAATGTATGTGAAGAATTGATTCAAGTAGGCTCCTTGGAAGGATAGGCATAACATTTGTTTGTTTGTTGCAGTGCTAAGCAAGTGCTCAACCCCTGAGATGCATCCCCAGTTTGAATGAGCTTATGGAGCTCATTCTACAAAACTGTATCCATTGGATACTTACTATCTAACATTTTATGAGTATGCCCTGTGTGGTGGGTGCAGTACTTGGTGATGTGATCATAAAGACGGACAAGATGTGGTCTTAAAGCATGCATTTTGATGATGATCAGTGTAGAAACAAACATTGAAAAATGGGCATGGGCTAGCTTTTGCAAAACGTTATGGGAGCAGATGGGATAAATGAATAACTGTAGGAGAGAAGCTAGGTTTGTAGCCATTTGAGCAAGGGTTAGAATCATGAATTCTTACTGGCTAACTAGGAAGGATAGCTTGGTTTCCAGAAAGAGAAAATTCCACGATGTTCTGTGTATACAGGAAGAGGCTTAGCTTATTGTGCACTGTGGACAAAGACATGGAATATGCATGAGGAACCCAGCCTTTTAGATGCAGATCTCCTCAAGATGTCTTAAAGTGGATCATCTGTAAAGCAAAACCTAATTGCATGTGTGCGATATCCTGGCTGCACCTGCAGCATTCCTTTTATACTGTTAGTCAATAGCAGAAAGAGGGTAATATGTGGATGAAGGTATTAAAAAGTTACATGGAAATTTTTATGAGACAATATCAAATGAACAGTGTTGTAAAATGAAAATAAGAGGAAAAAGGGAAATGACTATTGAAGAGACTCTGAAAGAACGTAAATCCACTTAAGGGAACATGGCACACTTATGGAAAATGACTCAAAAACACTTCAAAGCAGCATATAAATAAATGCAAATAAATACAGTACAGTCTGAGTCCCAGGGTGCCATGTGAACACAGAATAAATGAGAAACCGATATTGGGTGAGGGGAACTAGAGACTACTTCTTAGAAGATGGAAATTTAATTATTAGACATGCTGGGATAAGTGAATGTTAAATAGAACTGCTTGGAAAATAAATCAACCAAATTTCAAAAAATGGAGTAAGAAAAATGTCAGAGACGAGTCAAAATTTGCTTCCCTGACATACTCCTGTTTCAGACTGATTTTTTTGTCTTCCACAATGAATATGTTACTCATTTGCCACTTTGAGCAATCTGTTTTCGTTTCCTACTCCGCAGGCACCCCCTCAGACATTCCATTCTGTTTCTCACAGGTAATTAGGACTCTCAGATTTCCTGTGGCTCCAGGAATATGGGGGTCAAGCTGTCCTAGACCGCAAGAGGTAGTTATCCTAGTAATTTAGGTGTCAGTTCTACTTTATTTGAATAATCATGCTCATCTATTCAATTTTCTGCTTCCCAAAGTCTTGGCAGCTGACTAATCCAAAGCTAGCATATGTCATGGGAAGATTTAACAATGTTTAAGGAAACGTGGTTGTGTTGACATCATGTAAGAGCTACTGGGTCCCTCGACCACCTATTCTGTGTGCCATGGGGTGTAGTGATCTTCTTCTGTAGTGTTAACTTCTTTAGATAGAAGGGTGTAGACAAACTCCTGTTTTATTTCTTAGGTTTAAGAGTCATTGTACTGTATTTCACTCACCTAGAAAAGAAAGATGAGTTTGAGGGGATTCCTTCTGGGCTTTAAGCCAGAAAACTACAGGCTAAATGGCTGCCAATACAGTTTTCTTCTTTGAGGTAGGTCTGAGAAATAGTTAAAGCTCAAGAGCAGAGCCAGGGATTTAGCTCAGTGGCATAAATACTGCCTGGCAAGCATGAGATAGTGAGTTCAGTCCCCGGTACCCAACAAACAAACAAACAAACCCCCTTTAAGAGTATTTGATTGCTTAAATAATGTTAGGAAGTGAGGTGTTAAGCACCCTGCCCCTCTAAGTCAGTATACCTACGTCCTGTGTATGAAGCTCTTAAGCAACAGTGGCATCAGGGGAATCCTAGAGCAGGGAAGATGGATAAAGGATGCACAGCATACACATGAGGGAGGCCACAGCCTCTGCACACCCACAATCAACCCGAGGGACCTTGCTCAATTGTACCTGCCCTCCATGACCTCTCAGCAATACCAGGTTCTCCAGCCAGAAAATGCCTGGTATGGCTGATCCTCTGATCCTGGTGTAATTCAGTTAAAACAATCCATAGGATCTGTTTTCATGGAGTTCCCTTGTAAGGCAGTAGTAACGATGGTTCATTATACAAAATCAAAATCATCTCATGTGTAGCCCTGTTCCCACCCTACCACCCCTATACCTCCTTCTAATGTATTTCCAAATGGAATCTCATCTCTGGCTCAAATACTCTACTTCAGCTTTTCATGAGCAACACACTCATGCAAAACCTTAGACCTTCTCATCAAAAATGCTAACCTCTTTTTCAGCAACTCAAAATTTCTTCTTATAAAAAATAAGGTTGGAAGGCATTTGGTCATCGCTGAGCTGAGGCAAGGCTCCTAATAAGAAGAATCTACTAGACTTCAAGGTTTCAGAAGAAGTGAGAGTGTGTTGCAGCTTTCAGTCAAGGCTTGTAGGCACACAGACTGACAGATTTGTTAAACCACAGAACTATTAGAATGTGCAAATTTAGTAGCCATGTACAAACCATGTAATGGGAAGCATTATTTCTCAGAAACAGATTTGACAATCTATGTTAGATTATCAAGAGTTTTTGTTTGTTGGAGAGATCCAAGATTGCTGATTAAGATGTAGAACGATAGAGAACCTCTCTGAGAAAAACAACTCAAATGCTGGAATCTGACACCATGGAGAGGACCGGATGAAAGAAGAGGAATTCTTGACCCAGGAAGAAACTGAGGAAAAAGAAAAAAAATTAAAAAAGAAGAAGCGTGGACGGAGGGCTGGAGCTGGGTACTCTGGTAGCTGCTGGGTGCATGTTAGAGTCGGGCGACTCACAGTTGAGCTAGGGTCGCAGCCCTGCCGAGAGTGGGAGGTTGCTGAGCTTGAGACCCTTGGCAGGAGGAGGTTCTGCAATGGGGAGTGGAGACCACGAGTGGAGCTGCACTGACTTTGGTGAGTCCTGGGAATTGGATTCAGCAGAGCGAGAGCACTGGCAGGACGACATATTGGATTTGGGCAAATCAGGCTTGAATCAATGGCTGAGGCAGCTTCAGTGGGTGGCTACTGGCCCAAAGTGGATTGGTGGGATCTGCTTGGGCTGGGCCATGCTCCTGATTGGAACCCAATAGCGAGGAACGAGGCTGTCCTGAACCTATGACATCAACAGGGCACAGTCTAAAGTGCTGAAGTCACTCACTGGTTGAGAGGGGCAGGGCCAGCCCACACCGCAGCCCCTGGGTGCAACTCAGAGATCTACAGCAGACAGGGTAAAGCAGCACTGCCCCAGCCAGTAAGCTGCAGAGGAACTTAAGGCAGTATGTAAACGTCTGGACACCTCCACTGTTCACCTGTCTGAGGGAAACCAGAAGTATGACAAGACAGAGAAACAGCACAAGGCCTTCAACTGCCGACTCAGGGAAAATAAACCCAGGAGGGGTGAGTACAGAGGAGATGGAGGGCAACGGACATGCAGTATCAGACATGGCCTTATCGGAAATAAAGAAATACTTCTGTGACCTCATCGACGAATTTAAATCTGAAATTCTAACTCAGGTGAAGCAAGATATAAGAAGATTAATAAAAGAAACACTGGGTACTCCTCAAGAAGAAACAAATGGAAGAATGGAGGAACCCAGAGAAAGGAGAGAAGCCTTTGATGAAGAGTATAAACAAAATCTAGAATACATGAAACAGATCCAAAGAGAATATCAGGAAATTAAAAACTCCATTGAAAGCTGGCAAAACTTCTTAAAATAAACTAAAGACAGACTTTTAAAACTTGAAGATAGGTTTGCAATATATAATCGAGAAAGGAAAGATCTCTTAAAAATAACAAGGAACCAGAAAGTAACAAAACAAAGGCTAGAAGATGATAAGAGGACTTATAATTTAAGAATAAAAAATGTGAACAAAGAAGCAGGGACAAATACAAATAAAATAAAAAGGCTATTCACAGAAATAATTAAGAAATAATTAATTACTTCCCAAGCATAGGAAGTGATGTTCAGATATACGAGGCATACAGAACTCCAGCCAGCTACAACCAAAACAGATCTACATCCAGACATATAGTAGTCAGGATCCCAGAAATCCATCACAAGAACAGAATATTAAAAGTGGTCAGAGAAAAGAAATAGATTACCTATAAAGGAAAACTCATCAAAATCACAGCGGACTTCTCGATGCAAACTATCAAATCAAGAAGAGCTTGGAGTGAAATATTCCAAACCCTGAAAGAAAATAACCTCCAACCCAGAATGATGTACCCTGCAAAACTGCCTCTCAAAGTTAATGGAGAGACAAGATATTTCCACAACAAAGAGGAACTGGGGGAGTTCGTGACCACCAACCCAACCCTGCAAAGAATACTGAAGGACATTCTAGAAAGAGAGAAGAAAATCACCAGGTTTCCAGGAACAATGGCAGAAAGGCCTCAATGAAAGGGGCAGACAATGGAATAAGGGAGAAAAGTAAACAACAATGACAGAAAAATAGCATAGCAGAGATGAGGCAGAGAAGATTGGCTATATTTCTATTTTGTCTTGACTAATTTTATTCAAATCTGGTAAGCTTGAGTGTGTGAAGTCTGGGAGTAGAGACAACTACTCTGGGGATGGCAGGATTCAATAGATATTCATTCTGGTTTGATTATTAACTGCCTTTGAAGTCCTTTAAAATCTCCAATGTTTGGTTTTTATTAATAGTGTTATGTACCACTAAGTTTAATTATACTATGCCTGATGATATAGACAATTTTATTGAAAATAACAGGAGACATCATGGTGACAACTGTAGATCACTTAGTATTGTGATTTTATATGCCCTTCTTATTTCATGTTTCTCTAGGAATTTGTATTGTTGACTTGTTTTGGTTTGTTTTTCCCTCTAATACAGAAAGGCTAGGTATGCATGTAGAGACTTATACATATGTAGAACTTCTAAACAGTTTATGAGAATTGATTATAGTTATTATCAAAAAAGAGAGAGGAAAGGAAAGTATTGTAAAGAATATAACTGCATGTATGTTTGAGTGTGTAGGATTGATGACAATAATACTAAGTTTTATATTGGATAGATGAACAGAGATGATTGCAGTCTCACTGTTTAAATGTCTACTTTTGTAACTTGAACAGCTACTTCTAGGAGGAAAATATGTAATTGTCAGCTAGTGATTTCTTACTGGTTTTTGTTTTTGTTTTAATTTTGTATTTCTATCCTCTTTCTGTTTCATTTTTTTCTCTAAATAAAAAAAAAAAAAATAAGGTTGGCTGTGGTGGTGCACACATGGTCCCAGCACTTGGGAGGCCGAGACAGGAGAATTGCTGTATGCTCAAGGCCAGTTTGGGCTGTAAAGTGAGTTCAAAGCCAGCCTGAACTGCATAGCGAGGTCCTGTCTTAAAACAAACCAAAACAAATAATAATAAATTAATAACAACTATGATTTCTAGAATATTTTTTACATATCAGGCATGGGACTCCAATAAAACATAGGATAAAAGAAAAAGTGGAAGGGCTGGGGATTTAGCTCAGCGGTATAAATGCCTGCTTGGCAAACATGAGGTTGTGTGTTCAATCCCCAGTACCAAAAAAAAAAAAAAGTGGAGTAGAATTTTTGAAGTGTTAAGGGAAAAGAAATTTTGAATCTAGAACTTTATAGCTAGTCAAATTGTTATTTAATTCTAAGGGAATAATAAAAATATTCTCAGGTCTACAAGACCTTAGAAGGTTAGTCACAAAAGGATCATATTTAACAGACTGGAGAAAGTACTCAAACAAAAAGAGAAACAAATGAAAATAATACTGCAAAAAAAACTGGAAAGATTATTATTTTAGTTATGTTTATCTTATACAAAAAAGCTAGGATTAAATAAAAGAAAAAAATGGTATATCCAACAAAACTACAAACTCAAAATCTAGATAGTGTCCACATGGTAAAGGATTAATTTTGGAAGAAAAATATATCCAATATGCTAAAGAATTTAGCCTATTAGGATCTGAGCTAATGATATAATTAAGAAATTGAAGGGAGCAAATAACAGGATTATGGATATTAAGTTAAAGAAAAGGATGTAAGAACTTCTAAATCAGCAGAAGAATACTTGGTCTGTTAAATGGAGGCAGTGAAGGCACAAAACAAATAGCACTGACAATTATTACATCAAACAAAATTTTCTAATGAAGAGCGTAAAAAACATGAGTGAGGGTCAGGGATTAGGTCAATGGCACAAGTGCCTGCCTGGCATCTGCAAGGTTGTGAGTTTGATCCCACTACCAAAACAACAACAAAACACACACACACACACACACACACACACTAGTAAAATTAATAGAAATATGACAGATCTTTTAAAAAGTAGTTGTAATATTTAAACTTGAGGAAAGATTAAATGTCTAGACCAGTGCTTCTCAAACTTTAGTGTACATAAGAAATCCCTGGGGATCTTGTTTAAATATAGGTTGTTTCAGTAGGTATGGTGTAGGATCTAGGATTGTGCATTTCTTATAAGCTCCAGGTAATGTCAAAGCTGCTAGTCATGAGCTACTCTTTAAATAGTAAGTACTTTAACTGTATAAGAAACATGTGAATAAATAAGAAAGAAACAATTCAAAACGTATTGTACCTGCAGTACCAGCTGAGGCTGAGGCACGAGGATCACTTGAACCTAGGAGTTTGAGGCTAGCCTGGGCAACATAGTGAGACCCCTTTTTTTAAAAAAAGATAAGTTTAATAGAATAATATGAAAGATGTGATGAAACTTATATATGAGTATGTGCTTTCCAGAATTCTACAGTTGCATGTATTGATAGTTTATTCTTTTTCATTGCTGAAAAGTATTCCATAGTTCCTGTATATCACAATTTGTCTACTGGTTCACCAGCCGATACACCTTTGGGTTGCCTCCAGTTTTATTTTGTTTTGCATTGCAGTACTGAGGTTTAAACTTGGGGTCTTATACTGTGCTATATTCCCAGGCATTTTTTCTGTTTTTTTTTTTTTATTTATTTTAAGACAGGGTCTTGATAAGTCACTAAGTTGCCCAGGCTGAGCTTGAACTTGCAATCATCCTGCTTTAGCCTACAGAGTGCTGTGATTACGTATATGTGCCACCACACACAGATTCCAGGTTTTAACTATTATAAAGTTGTTACAAACATTTATGTACAAAACATAGTAAGAACACGTGTTCATTTATCTTGGGTACGTATCTAGCAATGCAATAGATATATTTTACATTTAAGTCAGTAATAAAAGGCTGAACTGTTTTCCAAAGTAACTGTACCATTTTTCATCCCCACCAGCAGTATTTGAGAGTTCCAGTTCCTCCACATCTTCATGAAAATGTTATCATCAAGCTTTTTTTACTTTGAGCCACTCTAGTGGTTTGTAGTATCTTACTCAGATTTTAGTTAGTTAGTGGTTCTGGGAATTAAATTCAGGAGCTTCACACCGAGCTATTTCCCTGCCCTTTTTGTTTTTAATTTTGAGACAGCTCTTGCTAAGTTACTAAATTTTCCAGCCTGGACTTGAACTTGCAATCTTCCCACTCTAGTCTCCTAGAATGCTAGGATTATAGGCATGCACCATCATCCCCAGCCTCGTTCTGATTTTAACTTGCAGTTCTTTGATTACAAAAGTTGTTGAGCAACTTTTCACACACTTACTGACCCTTCATACTATTTTTTTTGGTGAAATGTCTGCTTATATCTTCTACCCATTTCTGGTTTGTCTTGTTATTTTAGAGTTGTGGGAGTATAAGGTAGAATTCACCCCTGAAGTCATCTGGGTTTGTTGTTTTCTTCAAGAGAAGGTTTTTAGTTATAATTTAAGTTTCTTTAATACAGATAGAGTTGTTCACATTTTGTTCTCATTTGTCAGTTTTGATAACAGTTTCCAAGAATTTGTCTGTCTTATCTAAGTTGGCAAATTTATTGACATAAAGTTATTCATGATTTTTTTCTTGTTAGTCTTTTAAAGTCTGTTGAATATTTAATGTACACTGTTTTATTCTTGTCATAATCTCTGTATTCTATTTTTACATAACCAATCTAGCTAATGGTTTATCAATTTTATTAATTTATTCAAGGTTACCACTTTTAATATCATTGATTTCTCTGTAGTTTGCCTGTTTTTCATTCATTGATTTGCATTGAGACCTTTCTTTCTTTCTTTTTTTCTAATATAAGCATTCACAGACAGAAGTTTTACTTTAGCTACTGTTTAACTATATCTCACAAATTTTAATATATTTTCATCTTCTAACAAAGTATTTTCTATTCTTCCTTGTGATTTCCATTATATATGCTATTTATAACCATTACATTTAATTTTCTGAAATATGGAAGTTTTCCTGGCAGGGTTGCAAAGTTTTTAATTTTATTCTTCTGTGATGATAGTGTACTTTTTAATTTCAATACTTTTATTTTATTTTATTTTAAAGACAGGGTCTTATTATGTAGTTCAGGCTGTCCTTGAACTCACTAAGTAGTTCAGGTTGGCCTCAAATGCATGGCAATCCTCTTGCTTCTGCCTCCTGAGTGCTGGACTACAGGTGTGTACCACCACATCTGATTGATTTCAACACTTTTAAACTTAGTAAGACTTGCTTTATGATCCAGAAAAATGATTTAACTTAGTGTATGTTCCCTATATACTTGAAAATAACATACATTCTGCAGTTACTTCTGGTAATGCTTTATAATGGGAGTCAACAATGGCTGCTATAATGTCTCTCATTGTCTTCAAATGACCAGTGATGCTGAACATTTTTTCATGTATTTATTTGCCATTTGTATTTCTTCATCTGAGAACTGTGTATTCATCTCAGATGCCCATTTTTGGAATTGGTCTTTAGGTCTGTTTTTATTCCAGTACCATGCTGATTTTATTACAGTAGCTTTGTAGCCTTTGTAGGGATTGTGATGCCTCCTGCCTTGCCTTTGTTGCTTAAAATTGCCTTTTCTATTCTGGGTCTCTTCTGGTTACAGATAAATTTTAGGAGTGATTTCTCTAGATCCGTGAAGTATGCTAGTGGCATTTTGATTTGGATTGCATTAAACCTGTATAGGAATTTTGGGAGAATGGCCATTTTCACAATGTTTGTTCTGCCTAATTCATGAACAAGGGATGTCTTTCCATTTTCTGAGGTCCTCTTCAATTTCTTTTTTCAGACTATTATAATTTTCCTTGAATAGATATTTTGCTTCTTTTGTTAGATTAATTCCTAAGTATTTCATTTTGATGGATGCTATTGTAAAGGGTGTGGCTTCTCTTATTTCTCTCTCAGTGGTTTTGTTGTTAGTGTATAGGAATGCTATTGATTTTTGAGTGTTGACTTTGTATCCAGCTACATACTGAATTTATTTATTATACTTAGGGGTCTTTTAATGGAGTTTTGGGGCTCTTATATGTAGAGTATCATGTCATCTGCAAATAATGATAATATAACGTCTTCTTTTCCTATCCTTACTCCTTTTATTTCTCTCTCTTGTCTAATTGCTCTGGCTAGTATTTCCAGCATTATATTGACTAGGAGTGGTGATAATGGACATCCTTGTCTTCTTCCTGATTTTAGGGTAAAGGCTTTCAGTCTTTGGTCATTTAATATGATGCTGGCTCTTGGGCTGTCATAGATGGCTTTTATCATATTGAGGTAAAGACCATCTATTCCAATTTTCTGTAAGGTTTTTATCATGAATAAGTGTTGGACCTTATCAAAAGCTTTTCTGCATCTATAGAAATGATCATGTGATTCTTATTTTTGGCTCTATTGATATAGTGGATTACATTTATTGATTTGCATATGTTGAACCATCCCTGAATTCCTGGGATGAATCCCACTTGGTCATGGTGTATAATCTTCTCGATGATTTGCTGCATTCTGTTTGCCAATATTTTATTGAGAATTTTTGCGTCTATGTTCATTAGGGAGATTAGCCTATAATTCTCTTTTTTGGTTGTAGACCATTTATCTTTAATGTAATTATCAGTACAGTTAAATCTATTTATCCAATCTTTTATTTGTGTCCTTTTTTCCCTTTTGAATTAATTAAGTTTTAGGATTCTATTTTTAACTTCACTACAGTACAGGCTTCATAGCTATCTTTTTCATTTTATTGTTTTATTGTTTGCTTTATGGTTTATAATATGCATCATTTGCTGTCAAAGTCTATATTCAAACAACATACCCTTTCACATACAATGTATTTTTTTAGAAAATTTTTTAGTTTAAAGAAAATAAAACAAAACAGAACAGAACAAAGCAAATCAGAACAGAACAATGCAAGCAACACAGGACTACAACAAGACAACAGGATATCAACAGTGGCTACCATAATGTCTCTTATTTTTTTCAAAATAATTGACCATACCTTCACACACAATAATATCAAACATGACAAAATAGTATAAAACTAATCAAAAGAATGAAAGCATTACATGACTTCAAAATCAGATAATAAGAAATGAACAAGGGCTACTATATTTCAGTTTCCTCAAAAAAGTTGTCCATACCATCACACATAATAAAATCAAATAAAACACAACATAATAAAACCAATCAAAACAAAAGGACAAAAGCATGATAGGACTTCAAAATAAGATGATAGGAAATCAGCAATGGCTACCATAATGTCTCGTTTTCTTCAAAATAGCTGTACATACCATCATACATAATAAAATCAAACAGAATAAAACCAATTAAATAAATGAAAGCATTATAAGACTTCAAAAATAATATAATAGGAAATCAACCATGATTACCATAATATATCCCATTATGTTCAAAATAGCTGCCCATGCCATCAGACAAAGTAAAATCTAACAAAACAAGACAGAGCAAAGCCAAACCTAACAAAATTGTGAAAACAATGCAAGAGCTCAAGACAAGACAATAAGAAATTAACAATATTTGCCACCTTTCCCTCCTAGGTGTCTCCTCCCCTAACTCTTACAATAATTATTTTTCTTTTGGATCCCATTAACTCCTTCTGTTTCTAATGCTAGGGTTCACATGCATGAGTTCAAACTGTTTCACCCATGAACATAATCCCCAGTTGCGTCCATTTACCTACAAGAGCCTTGAGATTATTCTACTTTATAGCTGGGTAACTTTCCACTGCATGAAAATACTGTATCTTTCTTATCCATTCTGTGGTTGATGGGCAAGTTACTCTTGGTTTTTTTTTTTCTGGTCTCCACTTTTCCCCTTCATTCAATTGTCTGTCTTGTTTGGCAATCTTCCTCTGCTGCTATTCCTGGAACCATGGTCATCTTTATCTCTCTCAAGAATATCTTTTAGCACTCTCTGTAGGGTTGGTTTGGTAGTCATGAATTCCTTCAGTTGTTCTTTGTCATGGAAGCATCTTATTTTTCCCTACATTTTGAAAGATAGTTTTTCAGGGGCCAGGGATTTAGCTCAGCAGCATAAGTGCCTGCCTGGCAAGTGCAAGGTTGTGAGTTCGATCCCCAGTACCAAAAAAAAAAAAAAAAGATAGTTTTGCAGGGTGCATCAATCTGGGTTGGAAGGTTTTTTTTGGGGGGGGGTTTGAAACACTTCACTCCAAACTCTTCTTAACTTGATGGTTGTTGTTGTTTTTTTTTTAAGAGAAAAAAAGCAAACAGAAAAAAATATACAAATAATGCAGAATTTAAAAAAACAGTAAGATCACCAGTTGATAAATTACATATTGTTATCTTAGAAGTAGTTGTTCAAGTTACAGAATCAAAGCATAAAAAGTGGACAATCAAAAAATGACAGTACAAACTATTCTGTTTGATGAATTAATAAAAACAGTAGTATGGTTATCTATCTTGCACACTTAAACATACAATTGACTTGATGGTTTGTGTTGATAAGTCTGCTGTGATTCTGACTGGTTATCCTTTATAAGTGATCTGTTTCTTTTCTCCAACAGCTTTTAATATTCTGATCTTGTGCTGAATTTCTGGGAACTTTATTATTATTTCTGAGTGTAAATTTACTTTGGTTATGGCTAGTTGGAGTTCTATATGCTTTATTTATCTGCATGCCAGATCCATTTCCCGTGTTTGGGAAGTTTTCTGCTATTATTTCTGTAAGGAGCCTTTTAATTTCATTTGTGTTGACCCCTGCTTCTTCACTGATACCTATCACTCTTTTTTTTTTTTTTTTAATCGGTACCAGGGATCGTGCTTGGAAGGCAGGTGCTTATGCCGCTGAGCTAAATCCCCAGCCCATACCTATCACTCTTAAATTATGCTTCTTCGTATCATCTTGCAACTGTTGAATTGTTATTTCTTGGTTCCTTGTTATTTTTAAGAGATCTTTCCCTTCATGATCGCTAGCTGCAATCCTATCTTCAAGGTTTGAAAGTCTATCTTCAGTCTCTTTCAAGCAGTTTTGTCAGCTTTCGATTGACTTTTTAATTTCCTGGATCTCTCTTTGAATCTGTTTCATGCGTTGTAACTCCTTTCTATATTGTTCATTCATCATTTCCTACACTCCTCTTTTTTTTTATCTATGTCTTCTTTAGATATGCTGAGCAATTCTTTCATTATGTTTGTAATTTCTTCTTTTACCTGAGACATTATTTCTGATTTGATTGCTTTTATAATCTCGTGAAGTTGTTGCTTTACTTTAGTTGCTATCCTCTCAGAGATTTCAGGTGTGTGACTTTCATTCTCTTCCATTACTGTATCTCCCAGATTTGTTCTGAGTGAGCTGGAGGTCTGAGATTGCCTTTTGCTCCTTCATCTTGACAGTCTCCTGGGTTCCTCCCAGCAAGCTGGTTGTGCGGTCTCATGCACTTCCCACATCTTCAGTGTAGGGGAGTGGGACAGGCACCTGGGTTCTTCTGACCCCAGATTTCCAGGGAGGTAGCAGGGCATGGAGGGGGTTTCTCCAGAGCTGTGCAGCTACACTGGGGCTTCCCTGATGATCAAGGGTGCGGGGAGGTGGGGCTGCTTCTCTCAGCCTGTGTGTCTACAATGGAACTCCTGCGATGGTGGCAGGCACATAGGGATATATTTGTCTGATTCTCCTGGTGAGCGGTGGCTGCTTGAAGAAACCAAGGGCCTCCAGATGCAAAGGGCTTACCTGGCTGCATGTCCTTGCTCCTGCTGGCTGCCCACAGGAAGGAGCCTTCCAGTGGCAGCACCTAGTAGGCAGAAGCAGATCTGTCTGATTCTCTCTGCCCACACTGGCTGCTTGCAGGAAAGGGTTTTTTGGTGGTAGCCCCTGACAGGTGGAGGTGGATCTGTCTGGTTCTCTCTGCCTACACTGTCTGCCTGTAGGAAGGGGCTTTCTGGTGGTGGCATCCAGCAGGTGGAGGCAGATCTGTCTTCAACTGTTAGTTTCTGAAGCTCAGAAGGGATGCTTCCCAAACTCTGCCTTCTTTTC
Source organism: Hydrochoerus hydrochaeris (assembly GCA_004027455.1). NCBI lineage: Eukaryota > Metazoa > Chordata > Mammalia > Rodentia > Hydrochaeridae > Hydrochoerus > Hydrochoerus hydrochaeris. The sequence continues at coordinate 56,550 of PVLA01000711.1, forward strand.
TTCCAAATGGTGGATGCGTTGTATTCTGAGAAATCTTGAGTGTGAGCTGTGCCTGTCTTTTTCCTCTGTACTCTGCAGAGTTGAAAACTCCGATCCCAAGATGACACTTGTTTGGTTTGTTTATAAGGGTCTTTTAACACCACCCCACACATCCCTGCACACACACTTCAGCAAAAATACTCCTATATAATGTATTTTATATCAGTTTAATGTCATTTCCTTATGCTACTGTTGTCATACATTTTATGACTAAGAATACTATATCCCTCACAATACATTGCTATTACTTTTGCTTTAAACAACCAATTGTCTTCTAAAGAAAAATTTAAAAACAAGAAAAAAATCTTCTAATATTTATCCACATATTTACTATTTCTGAAAGTCTTTTGGGTCCATGTTTCTATCTACCATCATTTTTTTTTCAGTCTAAAAAAACTTCCTTTAACACTCAGAACTTATTTACATTCTGTTTGTCTGGGTAAATTTTCTTTATTATGCCTTCATTTTAAGAAACATCTTAACTAAATATGGAATACTAGGTTGGCACATAATTTTTTTTCAAAGATTTCAAAATTTATTCTAATATCTCTTGCTTTACTTTGATTCTGACAAAACTTTTCCAATAATTCATACTTTTGTTCTCTTATACTTAATATATCTTCTATGGCTGCTTTTAGATGTTTTAGCAATCTGACTATGATGTTAGTTGTCTTTATGTTTAACCACATTGAGATCCCTGATCTTCCAGAATCAGTAGGTTTATAGTTTCTATTAAATTGGAGGTAAATTAGCTATTATTTTGTCAAATATTTTTTCGGTCCCATTACATGGATACTACTTGATATTGTCCCACTGGTAAATGAAGTTTTTTCCTTATGTTTTTCAGTATTTTTTTTTTCTCTGCATAGTTCCTTTCATCTTCAAGCTCATCTTTTCTTCAGCATCATCTGTGAGGCCCATTTATTACAATTTCCACTTTGGATATTGCATTTAAAGGTTAAGAAAAATCTATCTGGAGAATCCAAGATGGCCGACTGAGTGGTAGCATGATAAGAGAGCCTCTCTGAAAAGAACACAACTCAGATGCTAGAATCTAACAGCACAGAGAAAGCCAGACAAAAGGAGAGGAATGAAGATGCAGCAACAAATACAAATGAAATAAAAAGTCTATTCACAGAAATAATTAAGGAAAACTTCCCAAACATAGGTAATGGAAGTAAAGTTCAGATAAATGAGGCATACAGAACTCCAGCCAGCTACAACCAAAACAGTTCTACACCCAGACATATAATAATCAGGATCCCAGAAATCCATCACAAGAACAGAATATTAAAAGCGGTCAGAGAAAAGAAACAGATTACCTATAAGGAAAACTCATCAAAATCATAACAGATTTCTCGATGCAAACCATCAAATCAAGAAGAGCTTGGAGTGAAATACTCCAAGCCCTGAGAGAAAATAACCTCCAACCCAGATTGATGTACCCTGCAAAACTGCCTCTCAAAGTTAATGGAGAGACAAGATATTTCCACAACAAAGAGGAACTGGGGGAGTTCGTGACCACCAATCCAACCCTGCAAAGAATACTCTCTAGAATGAAGGACAGTCTAGAGAGAGAGAAGAAAATCACCAGGATTCCAGGAACAATGGCAGAAAGGCCTCAAAGAAAGGGGCAGACAGTGGAATGAAGGAGAAAAGTAAACAAACAACAATAACAGAAAAATAGCATAGCAGAGATTAGACAGAGAAGATTGGTTATACCGTATTTTATCTTGACTGATTTTATTTGAATCTGGTATGCTTGAGAGTATCAAGTCTGAGAGTAGAGGCAACTACCCTGAAGATGACAAGATTCAATAGATACCCATTCTGGTTTGGTTATTAACTGCCTTTGAAGTCCTATAATATCTCCAATGTTTAGTTTTAATTAATAGTGTAATGCAATGCTAAGTTTAATTATACTGTGTTTGACAATATAGACAATTTTATTGAAAATAACAAAAGACATAGTAACTACCGTAGATCACCTAGTATTATGCCTTTATATGTCCTTTTCATTTCGTGTTTCTCTAGGAATTTGTATTGTTGACTTGTTTTGATTTGTTTCTCCCTTTAATACAGAAAGGCTAGGTATATGTGTAGAGACTTATACATGTGTAGAACTTCTAAGTAGTTTATGAGAATGGATTATAGTTATTGTAAAGAAAAAAGAGAGGAAAAGAAAGTATTCTAAAGGATATAACTGCATGTATGTTTAAGTGTGTAGGATTGATAATCATATTACTAAGTTTTTGTTGGATAGATGAACAGAACTCGTTGCAGTCTCACTGTTTAAACGTCCACTTTGTAGGCTTTACTTGAACAGCTACTTCTAAGAGGAAAATATGTAATAATCAACTAGTGATTTCTTACTGGTTACTATTTTTTTTGTTTTGTTTTGTTTTTGAAATTTTGTATTATTTCTACCCTCTGTTTCAATTTTTTTCTTTAAATAAAAAAAAGAGTAAAAAGTAAAAAAAAAAAATTTAAGAAAATGAAACTTGGTGGCCAACCATTAAAAAAAGGTTGGAATACCACCCTTTAAAACTGCAAATCAGCACTTCAAGAATAACACTAGTAACAGAATGATCCAAATCTAATAATTTGTACTTTTAAAATTTCTGTAGGAAATAAATGACTAGAAAAACTGAAAAAAAAAGAAAAATCTATCCACAAAGTCTTTTGTCCTCTTTATGTTTCCTTCTTATATTTCCACATATTTATTGTTGTTGTTACTCTTTTTGCCTGTCTGATAATCTTTTATTGGATATTGACATTGTGAATACACTAAGTACAGCCTGTTTTCCTTTAGAGAGCATTAACATTTGTTTCAAAGAACATTAGGTTACTTATAGAAAAGCTTTATTTATATATTTATTTTTCATTCTGGGAATTGAACCTAGAACCTTGCATGTGCTAACCTTGCATGTACTCTACCATCTCCTACACACCCAGCCCATTTTGTTTGTTTGTTTGTTTGTTTAAGGCTTTGTTTTTGGAGAAGTCTGGACCAATTTAGCCTTAACTTAAGGCATCACTCTTCTCATATTCCTACTAATTACTCAAAGCATTCAATGAGGTCTTCCTTCTCTGGGTGAATGGAATTTGAATGTTTCCCATTCATATTCTCTGTGTAAACTCCGGGAATTACTCTGCTTATGCTTATTTCTTTTAGTCTTTGCTCAGCATCATGGGGTTTTCTCTGACCCATACATAAGAGCAGTATTCAGCCAAAGATCCCAGGAGATTCTGTTCAGACCTCTATTGCTCTTTCTCTGCAGATTTCCCTCTTTTCCACTAGTCTGGCCCACAAGTTCTACATGCCTTGGTTTCCTTGAAATTCAAGTTTTATTTCTTCAATTTACACCATCATGCTTTGCTTGAAAATTGCCTCCACAATGGAAGTCAGGGAAATTTTGTAAGACTTACTTTGCTTGCTACTCCTTTTTCAAAGATTAATACAAATAACACCTTTGGTCTCTACACTTACAACAGCCGCTCAAAGTGCTGGCGATTAGCTTCCAGACAATCAGTAGTATGCTAACCTGCTGTTTGGTCACTGAGATTGGTGCACACACATTTGTTTCCTTTTTTTTTATTAATTATGCATATTGGAACATTTTATGTATACATAATGATCACTTTTATCATAGGGAATTTGTACCTGAATATGATTTAACTTCATTTTTATCCCTATTCTTCTATCCTCCCTTCAACTTCTCTTCCCCTCCTTAATTTACTAAAGTTTTGTTTCCATTTTTCCTTTCTGTTCTTATTTTTGCACATCCATTTTCAATTTCTTTTCTAAGGACTGGCAATGTAGTGGGCTTTCTGCGGTATATGGCATCCTGTAGGGTCTCCCCTAGAAGGAAAACACCATCTGTTGAAAAAATGTCGCACTATTTTTCTTTTCCTGAAGTGTGCATAATTTTTTTTTCTGGAAGATCATGTATTTCTTCTTGTTTCTCTTGATACTTTTTGTTCTGCAATTTTGCTAACACACATTAGCTATTGATTTCTCATAGATTAATTGATCGATGGACTGATTTTCGAGACAGTGTCTCACGTGTTGTTCAGGCTGTCCTCAAACTCCTATACTCAAGTTATCTCCCAACTGAGCCTCTTTAGTAACCGAGACTACAGGCATTTGGTTTCTTTTTATCTAGTTTGAGACTCATTGGACTTCTTAGTGCCTTTAATCAGTTTTTAGAAAATTCTCAACTGCTGTTTCTTTAAATATTGACTCAATTCTCAGTTTGCTTTGGATCTGTAATTATTGCATGTTGTTCTCATTCTGTCCTCCATATGGCTCAGCTCCTCCATATTTTCATCTCTGCATTGCATTCTGGATTTCTTCTGACTTATCTCCTAATTTATTAATTAATGCTTCATTTGACTCCAATCTGTTAGATTCATTTACTTGGTTCTGTTTCAGATTTACTAAGTCACTCTTTATGTTCCCTGTAACTGTTTTCAAGCTTGTTTTACACTATGTGACTGACATTTTCAGTCTCTGAAGTCTGTCGCTCTGTTTTGCCCATTTTTTTTTTCAGTCTCATTCTTACCTTGGGTTTGTTTCATTGCTTCTGAAAAATTACTTGTGGAGAGTTTTGAGGCTTAGGATGAAAATAAACTCATCAAGGGAAGATTTGTGTTTGCTTTGCTAGGTGCCTACGAGACACCAGTCTGGAATCAATTCAAACTGAAGTCCATGCTTGGTTTTATTTGGCTACCTAGTTAATGTAAACTTGGGCTTTAAATCAGACTGGCTTGGGTTTTTTTCTGCTTTTCTTCTTAGCATCAAGGACACTTTCTTGTAGTTCTTTGGGGAAGAAGCAGAGAAAAGGTTTAGTTTTGTTTCATACCTACCCTAAGAATGTAACCCTTTGGTTTTTCAGAATAAGGGCTCCCATTAGACTCCACAGTTTGGGCCAGCCCTGACTCTTAGCTTTTGAAGCTAGCCATCAAAACTAGAGTTCAAGTTTGCTTTTATCAGCAAGTATCTTCTGGTTAAAAGTAACCTTTTTGTTCCACTTAGCTCTTTGCATTTTCAGTTTTCATTAGATTTTGGCTTGGTATTTCCATATTATCTTGTCAGCTCTTTGATGCTTTTACAATGTTTTAAATATTTTATCCAGCATTTTTAGTTGTTTGCAACAGGAAAGTTGGCTCAAATATTCCACCTTGTCATGTTCCTAGAAACTGAAGCTTGCTTTTTAAAAAACAAACTCATCTTCTCCCAAAACCCAAGATATAAAATGGCCTTTATTAGTAACCCATATTAGCATTGACTTAGAGCTGTTATTGTTGTTGTTGTTGTTATTTTGGAGAGTAGAGGTTGTTTAGTTTTGTTTTTTGTTTTTAGAGGCTGATTTGTCTTCCTAATAAAGTAATTAGGAAATAATACGATATGACAACTTGCAAAGATTCAAATATAAAGCAACTTCTTCTTTTCTAAGAAGCAATTTGGGGAAGATAAATTTTCATCTTATATTCAGGAAGACATGGCATATTAAGAGTGCTTCAAAATGCCTAATATATCATAGGTATTTAATGTTATTCTTTCTCTATTCTCTGTCTCTTAACTCTTTGTGGACTTCTCTTAAAAAAAACAGCTAAGTTGTTCAGTTGCTAGAACAACTATCCCTTCTTATGGTAGGTGGCATGATCAGGATGACATTTCTCTAAGTCTCCTCTAGTCATCTATGGTAATCCTCTCTTCTCTCTCTGTTTCTCTGTCTCTCTGTCTCTCTATCTCTACCTCTCTCTTTCTCTCTCTCTCTCTCACACACACACACATACACACATGCACACACACAGAGAAGAGACCACATAACCTTGTAAATTACTGCTTTTATAACCTTTTATTTTACAGGAACAGTTATGAAGCATAAAGACCAATATATCATAGAAGAAATTTAAGTTCCACTTAGGAAAGGAAAAAGTTTGATTCTGGGTAGACATAATGTTCTTTTCTACTCACAGGTGAATTCCTTAGAAATTTTTAAAAAAGAAATCAGTAAGAATCTAATATAGGCTCTTGCTTCAGTCACTTGAATGAGAGTAGATCAATCTTCCTGCCCTCGGACAAGGGTATCTCTAGGTCTAGAACATCCCTGATGGAGAGAATGCAGGGCCACTTCCCTACCCTCTAAAACATTAAAGCACACCACAGAAAATATGCAAGATTGTGAGAAAAATGTATAGCACCTTTCTCCTATCTTCACTACCGACTTTCAGTCATTCCCACCAACACCGCTTCCACTTTGAAATAGTTTTTCTCTTTCAGATACATCTATCAGGTCATTCTTTTCCTAGTCTATGATTTTCTTGCTTGTAGAGTTCTGTCCATGTTTTTGGCAGGGGCCAAGAAAGAGAGGAAAGCACAATCACAACACTTTTCAAGTTAAAGAATTGTTAGAGACAGCATAATCTAATAATTCTTTATTCAAATAACTAAACCAAAAGGCTGGAGAGGTTACACATTGCCCGATGTTGCAAACCCACCTTAGAACTCCAGGGTTTTGGGCATTCATACTATTTTCCCACTGCACTAGCCTGCTGATTCCCTGGGCTAATTTTTTCATCCATACTTCATATTTGGAGACAGTGAAGCAAGGGCATATCTTGAGGCCAGCTGCACAAAGCTTTTTACATGGTTGCTAAGGGAATTTAGAGGAAATGAAGAGTTGGGAAATGCAGTCTAGAGAAGAACAATGAACAATATTTGGAAGTACTGGCAGGTCAGGACAGACGAGAGAGGGAAATGTATCTAAGGTGTAGAAAAATATTTGATGTCTCATCCAAGACAAGGATGAGATATGTTGGGGATAGGACACAGTAACAACAAACAAAAATATGGAATCAATGGTCAATGGATCAATGGTGATCAGACAATGAAGTATATTTTAAACAATGCTAATTTTTCTCCTCTAACATAAGGATGATAAAGAACAACCAAGCTAACATTTGAAAAGCATGAAAGAACTGAGACTTCTATCTGGGAAAGCATAAGAGGGGTGTAAATCTTTCTTTCTACACTAAGAAGTGGACTAGATTTGCCATAGGAAATTAAGAGTGAACAACAGGGGTGACAGGTGTGCCTTTTTAATTGAAAGAAGCTTCTTGAAACAAAGGCTAAAGGAGACACCCTCTGCTCTGGGATGAGTTAAGTTCAGTCCTGCCTGGAGGCACAGGGAGGGATGAAATGTCCTGTCATAGAGTCTAGAAGTCTGGATCCCAGCCGGCTCATGGAAACAAAGCATCTCATTATGGAGAGAGGTTGAGAACAGCAGGAAAAAAAATCCCAACCTATTTGCCTGGGGCTTCAAGACAGAGTAGATGTTTTCTGGCTTGATTAATTTTAGGCTCTGATTATAACAAAAAGGGACTTCAGTTAACCCAAAATACAGGGATTTTTCCATGATACTGCTGTCCACAAAGCTTAGATAGCCCTCACTGGAGAGTTTAGTACCTGGTAACAACTAGCAAGACAATTTAGCCACTACAGAAATAGAAATAGAGAGAGGGATACAAATTATTGCTAAGTTTGGGGATTTAGGATTTAGTTCCAAAATCTTCAGCTGGTCAGAGAGGGCTGGTTAAGTGAGGGTCCTCCCAGCCTAGTGGCTATTTGAGAACTCACTTCTGGGAACCCACAGTGAAGGCTGGGTGTGTCTGAGCGTGTGCTGAATTCCTGGCTTCAATTACAGACTACCAGGCGGCTGAAGAGTCTGTCATTGCCGATGTCATCATATTTACAAGATTCATAGGTCCCCTCTCCAGTTGGACCCAAGAATGAGGGCCTCTCCGCACCTGCTGCCATTTCCTACTGCTGTGCTCTGAAGGTGCCGGATTCCTTGACATGTCTGTTCCCTCCCACCAGCAGAACAAGGAGATGACAGCTTGGAGAATTTGCACCGCACCTTAACGTCCTGCTCACAGCCTTCATGTTTCAGGCTGAATTAAGAGACAGTCAACAACAGAATTCTCTTGCTTTCAAGAAATATTCAAGAGGAAGACATTTTTATTCATCTGGGAAGGAGGCAGAAGCACAGTTAAGAGCATCTCTCAAACTTCCTTTCTATTGGAATACTCCTTGATCCTTTCCTGGTGCAGTCATCCTCTGCCCATTTTAATCTATTTAAATTCTTCTCCTGCCAACATCCTAGAGGTTCCAAAGAGTGCTCAGTGTGCCTTCTACAAGTAATTGTTTCTAGGCCCCCACTGGAGATGCCATTAGAGAAGCAATGGGTCTGGAGAAGTGGCTACTTCCCCACAGAGTGAAACTCCCAGACAAACATTTCTCTCTGACTGACTCTACCAACCCCCCATTGTGCCCTGCAAGTCAGTGGGTTGGGATCCCTGCCACTTCTAGGACAACTGTAGCTGGAATAAGATGTCTATCCTGATAGCCAGGGTGTACCTACTCCCGTCTGCAGCCCTGGATTACTCCCTGGCCCGTGCCCTGAGTATTATGATGAGATATACTGCCTGTGACAAGAAGACAATCAACAAGGAATCTACCCTAGGGCTGCCAGCCTCACCTAAGGAGATCAAATCATATGTCCTGTGGCTCATCTCCGAATCCTGCACTCTACGGTTATACTATGCCACAGTGCAGCATCTTCTCAGCCCCTGAGAAGCAGGAAATTTCTCATCTGCACTGGTAGACGCACAGAGGTACACATACATTTTCATTTAGGTACCTACTGTGTGCCAAGTCCTGTGCTAGGTGGTGAGTGATGCACAAAATAGATCTCAGCTTCACACACAGCTTGCCATTAAACAGAGTCACAAATGGAATTAGTGTTACAAAGGACAACAACAACAAAAAGAAGTGAAATAAATTTACATGGCTTGACCTTTGGATACCTGCACAGAGTTACGCACAGACGTACTTATATACCAGCCTGGCTATCTCTGATGTTCTTTTTGGCTCCACATTTCTATCAAGCCCAAAGCAGTGGGATCATGGAATCTGCAAAAAACCACCAAGTAAATAATCCACCAACCATGGAAAAACAGTTGATCCTTTGTCAGCGTGAAAAGTCACCCTTAGTCACCTAGAGATGAAAACTGTATAAAAATCAGTCATGGAGTTCCTTTTCTATTCCACATCAAGGTTGAATAAACAAACTTCCTCTTTACTTTCTCCAAATCTTCTACCTCTGAGACAGAAGGGCAAAAAAGTTTTGTAAAAGAGTCAGAGGGGCATGAAGCCATGGGTTCAAGCCACTTAGCTTCCTTTTTCTATGTCACATTCGCAAATGACGAGGTCTTGAGCCTGAAGACGGAGCTTTGAATATTTTTTTGTCCACCCCAGTGTTCCCAAAAATCATGCACATAGATGAAAACTGACCCTATTTCCTTAGCTTCCAATAAAAGGGTTATAAAATTTCCTTTATTAGTTCAATAATCCATTCTGTTGGAAAGTTCTTTTTTTGGTAATTCTATCCATCTTTATAAAATTTATTTCTTGTTATTTTGTCTTTTACATCTAAATATATCAAAGAGAAAAGATGAGTATATTACAACACTTCCCTCCTGTATTTTGGAAAGTGACAGCCCTTCCGTTTCACAGGAAACCCCAGCTGGAAATACCATAAGATTTAGGAAGCTAGAGTTTCCTTTCCTATGGTCAGTAAGCATAATTGGGGCTCTGAAGACCTCCCTATAGCAAGTTGGGAAAAATCATCCAGATACTTTCTAGGTAGTACCTTCTCTCTTTAAGAACAGTTACTCCAGAAAACCGAAGTAGGCAGAAAGTAAGAAAGATTCTTTGTGTTACCATGAAACTTTTGTTATAGGAAATATGAGGATGCAAGAAATGCATAGTTGGGTAAGTTAACCTCTATGGGTCATTCTACAATTCCAGAGTAGAACCAAGCAAAATTAAGTGTGGACTCCATTTGAATAAATAGTTATAGCTGAAATTTAAACAGTATTTTAGAAAAATCTATATGTATTAATCTTACATTATAACTGGTCTTTGTTCTTTACCACATGTTGGTAGAATACCCTGGTCAGGTAGTAGTGTCTCAAAAATCTTAATTTCTTTTTCTCAAAAACTAAATATGTGTGGAGGAATAAAACTTTTTTGTTTGTTTTTTGTTTGTTTGTTTGTTTTTTGTTTCAGGGATTGAACTCATGACCTCGTGTTTGCCAGGCAGGGGCTTATGGCACTGAGATAAATCCCCAGCCTGGGAATAAAACTTTTAGTTCTCCTGGCATTATTTTATTTGTATCCTTGCCTCCAGCTAGGAAGACGTACCCTGGGATGGTTATCTAGGATTGCAGACGAATCTCTCACTGAATCCATTTTGTTTAAATTTTCCCACTTAGATCTTGTGCTTCAGCAAAGATAACACACCTGACACATTCTCACATTTAAACTTGAGCAATGTCTACTATCTCTAGAATGTTGTCTTTAGTCCCAGTTTGCCACATATTCCCATCAAAATCCAGCTCAAAACCTTTTCCTGTGAAGATTTCTCCCTTATTAACTTTTTCCTCCAGTTTCACCTAATCATTTAGTTTCAACAATATTTACCTATGTAAACCCGTGTGTGTGTGTGTGTGTGTGTGTGTGTGTGTGTGTGTAAAATAATGGGAGGTTTAAATAATTACTCTGTCCTCCTCACAACTTTTCAGCAATTGCTAAATTTATGTTTGAGATGAGCAAGTTGCTCATCACAGAATGAGATACCAGAATCTTCTATATTAAGTCCTGAGAGATGAACCAGTGATGATTAGCAATGCCAAGAATGAGGAAAATGGCTAAAAGAGAAGAATAATTCTGATTAGTCTGTTAGATTGCCATGCTTTCAACATTGTTTGGGAACACTTGATTAAGCAATTTCGAGTACCACACTAATGTCTGAACTTTACTCAGAAGGAGTATCAAACATAAGCTCTATCCAGGGGAGGAGCATGATAGCTTAGAGTAAGCAGTGGCTGTTATATAACACTCTCAGCCTTTGTAGAAGGAAGGACTGAGAGGGATAGGAAAGGGCTCTTGTGATTTGCTAAAATTGGTTGACTTTCCAAGCAAGGGATAGCCAGTCAACTAATACAAATGGGGATGGAGACAGTCTTAATTTAAAAAAAAAAAAGTAACATCAGCATGGGGAAGTTCCCTGTACAATGAAAAACAAGATACTGTGCCAAGAATCAGTGCTGGAGATGAGGGTAAGGACATTTCTGGATGCTAGTCAGGGAAGACTTACAGGAATCAGAAGACGAGTTAGTAGACCAGGGAGTTTGGCAAGAAGGAAGCTACAGGGCTGAGTGCAGAGGAGCAGGACTGAAGAAGTGAGCCACATGGCCCTTCTGAAATGAGTGAGAGTAACTATGGACAGGGAAACTGATAACAGTTTATCTTAGAATGCAGCTTAGTTGGAGGTCAGGAGCACTGAGAGGTGGGGAGTGGAGAGTTGACAGGGGAATCAGTAAGAGACCTACATAGGTCTCTTACATAGGTCTTTTCTTCAGAACATAAAACAAAAGCAATCAGAAAACATTCACTTCTTTAGCCACCAACAAGGAAATGGGAGCAGAGCTGTCAGTTATACCTCGAGTACCTCACAGGAAAAGTGCTGGCAGTGACATTACTGTAGCACACGGAAGCAAGCTTGGTGCCAAAACAAAAAGAGCATCTTTAAGCAAATACTTTGCCCTTTTTGCTGACATGTGAAGTCCTGAGGCTGATTCCATTCCCAGGAATAAGTCCCTTCCCCTCTTCAGTTGCCTCTCCCTAGTTCCTGGTCTCTTTGAGGGGTGCTGCATAGACATCCATCGTGCATCTGTTACCAGACAGGGAAGTTGATCCCAGATCAGTGTAGAAACTTTCCAAGGATGACTGGTTTCAGGTCCATGGAATCTATTCTCAAACCTGTCAGTTCCACCTTCACTCTAACTTTCTACTTTACATGCTCTGTTCCTACCATTGACAGAGGTGGAGAATTTTCAGTGATGATTTGGTCAGAGGAAAACAGTGATAGGGCCAAAGAAGCAATCATAAGAACGAAGTAAACATAAAAACTCAGCCCAGTTACTATAATTCTATTTTTTGTTCATTTTTTTGAGACAGGGTCTTGCTATGTAGCACAGGTTGGCTTTGAACTTGCAAGGGTACTGCTGCCTCAGGCTCCCAAGTGCTGGGATTATAGGCATGTACCATGACTTATGGCTCTCAAATTGTATTTCTTGAGCACCTACTGTGCAAAGCATTGTGCTAAGCCTAGGAATAAAAGTGATACACAGTTTTAAAATATATACTCTCTAATTTATGCAGTGGATGTGCATTAGTAATTATAATAAACATTTAAAATAAACCTCCATCTTCCAAAACTAGCAAAAAGAACAAATCCATATGTCATACCAGTACAAAACAGTGTTACAATTAGACTCTAAAATAAAATGATTCTATCATTGGAAGATTAAAAAATAATTGTCATTATAGATCTAGGAAGTATTCTAGGAGGTTTTAAACTGAGCTTTAAGGAGACATCAGATCTTAATAAGTTGGAGAGGAACAGCATTCCAGACAGCTAGTACAAAGTTCTGGTGGCAGAAGAACACAGAATAAGTCCAACAACCTCAAGTAGACCCATGCAGCTGTAGTGTAGGTTATATAATGGGATGTAGACATAATTAGTCATTATCATGGAAGGCTCTGAAGATCAGGCACCAGCATTTGGATTTTTTAGTTTTATTTATTTATTTATTTATTTATTTATTTATTTATTTATTTGGTGCTGGAGATTGAACTCAACCTCATATTTGCCAAGCAGGCACTTATACCGCTGAGCTAAACCCCGGCCCCTGGATTATTTTCAACATATTCTTTTACTTAAAGTAAAATGTGACTTGGGCAACAAGAATTTAAAACTAAAACTTACACATTTTGAAGTAATTTCATACTCAGACAAATGTTGCACAGATACAGTTTTAAATTGTATCACTTTCTGACTTTTTCTTCTATTTGGATTTTATTTTCTATGTAATGAAGAATCTGATAATTAAGATAGATGTGCCATATTTCTTTGAGACTCCAGGTAACTGAGTCATTTTCTGAAGTTTGAGGGAAATAAGATTTCACAGACTGTCATGGAACCTGCTGTCTTCAATCTACAGACTCAGATGCATTCAGACAGACATGCAAAGTCCCTCTGTCAACATGGGGCAGACAGTAGGACGCAGAGATAATGGCAAACAATAAAATGTTAGGAAGCTATACAACAGTGGAGTCCCAGGAGCCAAGTAAGGCTGATTAAGGAAATTTTCTGGTGTGAGTTTAGAACGAGGTATATAAGGAAGATATGGACAAGGCTGAACAGGAAAAACAGAGAAACAGTATCTGGGATTGGGAGAGGAGGAAACTCAACTGTAAGTGCTTGGTGGCAAGTATGAGCAAGCGCAGATGATGAATGTCATGTGTGGGAGACAGAGAACAAATGAACTCAGCTGGAATGGAGAGTCTGAAACAAGAGCTAACACGGACTTGGGTACACCAGTTTCCCACTTGGCAGTATGGGACAGCCCTGGACCCTCTGTCTTGCCTCTCCACAAAGAGAGGAAGGAATTCTAGCCTCCTTTGTACCCTTATATTTTCATGAGACATGGGTTACATTTCTAGTTGTTCTGGAACATTGACTCATCCTTTGATAAAGAATATGAGTGTCCTTCGTTAGGACACAGAGAGACAAAATAAGGCCAAGTAAAGGAGGCTATTAGGCTCAAATTTAAGTTATAATTAAAAACTAAGTTCTGCTTGGGCTAAACTTACATTCTTAAGATTCCCCTCCTAACTTCCTTTTCCTCTGTTTCCCCCCTGGATATCCTGTAGGGATGTTGAATCCTACCTAAGTCGGGGGAGGGAGTGGTCAGATGTGGAAGAGGTAGTTATTACAGAATGACTTCAGAAGGCCTGAAACGCTTTGGGTTAGCCACCTCTCCTAGGCAGACTCCCTAGATTAATGCACCGCATTCTCGTTTGTAAACCAGTCCAGATTTACAGATGCAAGCAGCCACCACAGAAATTTCCTGAAAAGTATGAATGCTGGAGTAGAAACTACCCATTCGTCATTCTGAGCAATTAGTGAAACCATGTTGACTCTCAACCGTGAAGAAAAGACTTGAGTTCAATTTTGCTGAGTAGAGCAAAACTTTTATGTAATCCAACCACAATTAGAAGCTAGGGCCAACGTGTCCCTGAAACCCAGCTGGGGAATCACTCCCTCATGTTCTCTCTACACTCCACATTCCACCATAGAAGACAGTAAAATAGCAACTGCCCCACACCCTTCTGTGGAAAAAAGGTACATTTTAGGATGGTTTGGAGGCATCAAAATGGTAAGCAATTTTAGGGTACAATTAAGACCTGGCTGCTCAGCCCTACAATAAATTACCATCAAAGGCACTCACACGTCAGTAGGAGAAAAAAAAAAAAAAACACATGTGCTTGCAAGACGATGTGTGTCTGATGCTCATAAAAAAGATAAAAATATAGGTCATCATCATGTAACGAGCTTGTAGGTGTCAGAACGTGTGCTGTTGGGGGAAGTATGGGAAGGGAAATGGAGAGAAACTAAGAAACCAAAAAAAGGCTGGAAATTAGACTCTAACCCCAGGTTCTTCCTTTCTTCTGAGGACGGTGAGAGGACACAAGGGGATTCCTTCTCCATTTTTTTTTTAATTTCTTAGGACATCCCTACTCCCCCTCCACTGGATTTTCAACATATTAATCAGTTCTCCCATTTTGAAATCAGTCGGTCAGGCTATTATTCAAGCACTGTTAATGACACCATCTACCAAGGTATCAATTAGACAAGTTGGGATAAGAAAAGCAGAGAGTAGGGCTGGCTACAGAACTGAACACATCTGTTCACTGAACACTACAGCAAAGGTTCTTAACTCTTCCTCAACTCCACTTGCAAGCAACTGCGAACACATCAAATTCTCTAGAAAGACCTACACCAAAAAGCTCCTACGACGTACTTCCCGGCTGACCCCTTCAGTTAACTGGATTTCAGTCAATCCAACCAAGCCACTCAGGATGTGCAGGCAAAGGCCACTGTCCGTTCACGCTGGGCTATTCCTATAGTTGTAGCCCAGGATCATAGCAGGAAACGCATTCCTCAGCCATTCCTGTGCAGGCTACCTCGGGTGGAATGTCATCTTTTTGCAACAACTCACATTTTGAACTTCCTTTAGAGTCTGGCTTCTCTATGAAGCATCTCTTTTTCAAATACAAGTATTGTCTTCCAGTGTGATGCTTTAGTTCTTATATATGAGTGCTGTTTTCCCCCTAGACAGTTTCCAATGACCAGAATTAATTCTTTTCTTTCAGTTGTTTGCTAGATCTCTCTGCTTCCCACACTTATCCAAACTCCTCTCATGAAAGACTCTGCTCAAAGGGACTGTTTGGAGCAAATGGTTGTGACAGATATTAGACACTGAAATTTAGATTCTGGAGAAAGTAAACAAACCAAGACTAAAACAAAAACTACAGCATAGTAAAAGTTAACTCAATCATCAAGATGTCCCAGTTTCTTCCCATTATAGATACAGGCAGGTTTTGTCCTATACTCTTTTCAGCTTCTTATCACCTTTGCCCTCCCCAAATGGACCCAAATTCTCCATGGCTTTCTTTCCACACCGCCAGTTATCAGATATTCAATCAGATATGAGAGAATAGAGGTCAGGAGGTTAACGTTTTGAGTGTCTCTGGACCCAAAATTGTGGCTGAGACAATTGGAGTTTACACACCACAACCAAGACTAGAAATCTAAATAACAATATTTGCATTTGGAGTTTTGAATGACACAGTACTTTCTTAATTACATTGGCTCTGAAAGTGAACAGGTTTCACAGGCCCTTTTCCAGAAGACAAAGCTACTTCTAGCACTGAGCAACATTAGCTGATGGAAAAATAAACACTTTCCAAATACAGCATTGAGAATTTTTAGGAGGAAGAACAACAGCAACAAGAAAGTTTCCAAATACCTCAGAGGCACTCTAAGAGCAGGATGGTATTATAATTAAAAAAAAAAAAACTTTATTGAGATAGTTCACAAATGGTATGATTTATCTATTTAAGGCATACAATTCCATGGTGTCTAGTATATTTTCAGAGTCATCCAGTCGTTATCCCAATCAATATTAGAATATTTTCATCACCCCAAAGAGAAAAGCTGTATCTAGTAGCAGTCACTTCTCATTTTCCATTAACAACCTGATCCCTGGGCAACCATTAAACTATCTCTATATGTTACTTATTCTGAACACTTCATACAATGTGACTAGCTTCTTTCAGTTAGCAAAATGTCTTCAAGGTCTGTCCATGTTGCGGACGGTATCAATACTTTGTTCATTTATTGGTAAAATACGGTATCAATACTTTGTTCATTTATTGGTAAAAAAGATTCTTTGTAGATAATCTGAATTTTGTTTATCTACATTTGGGTTGTTTCCATTGTTCAGCTACCCTGAAAAATGCTGCTGTGACTATCCATAGGCAAGTTTTCATTTCTCTTGGTTATATACCTGGAAGTGGAACTGCTGAGTCATGTAGTAACTCTTAAGTTTAAAATTTTGAGGAACTGTCAGACTTTTTCAAAGACGCTGCATAATTTTATTTTCCCACTAGCAATGTATAAGAGTTCTAATTATACAAATCCTTACCATTTCCCACCAACATTTGTTGTCATTTTGTTATTGTCATTATTATTATCATTATAGCCATCCTACCAGCTATGAAATAGTATTTCCTCATTGTTGCAATTTGCATTTCCTTGATAGCTAACAAGGTTGAGCATATTTCATTGTGCTTATTGGTCATCTGTAGATCTCTGATGGAGAAATGTCACTTCAAATCCTTTGTCCATTTTTAATCACACCAACTGTCTTTCATCTGTTCTGAGACAATTTTTGTGTGTAATGTAAGGTAGAAATCCAACTTAACTCTTCTGCATGTGTATTTGGTTATCACAGCACTCCTTGAGCAGACTATTCTTTTCCCACTCATTTGTCTTGGTGCTCTTGCTGAAAATCAATTACTCAGAAATGTGAAGGTTTGTTCTTGAACTCTTGATTCTATTCCACTGGCAAAGGTGTAGTGTGTCTTTGGCCCTTTCCCATACTATCTAGATCACTCTAACCTTGTAGCAAATTTCAATATTTCAATAGGAAATGTGATTTCTCCAAGCTTATTGTATTTTTTCAAAATTGTTTTGGCTACTTTGGGTTCCTTTGAGTTTCTATATGAGTTCTGTGATTCAGTTGTTAATTTCTGCAAAGAAGCCAGATAGGATTTGATAGATTATACTGATGAGTTTGGGAGCTATTGCCATGAACACGGACGTTTTTACATTTATTTAGGTCTTCTCTAATTTCTATAAACAATGTTTTGTAGTTTTCAGAATGTAAGATTTGTATTTTCTCTGTTAAATGTATTTTTTTTTTCTTTTTTGGTACTGGGTATCGAACTCACGACCACGTGTTTGCAAGGCAAGTGCTTATGGCTGCTAAGCTAAATCCCCAGCCCTTGTTAAATGTATTCTTAAGTGGATTTATTATTTTAATGTTATTGTCAATGGGCTTGCATTCTTAAATTCATTTTCAGATTGTTTATTACAAGTATTACAATGGTCTTGTAAACTGTAGAGAGCTATGTTAGCTTTCTGTTACTATAGCAAATACCTGTGGTAACTAACTTGGAAAGAGGAAAGGCTTATTCTGACTCACAGCTTTGGAATTTTCAGTCCATGACCAATTGGTCCCTTTGCCTAGGCCTACATCAAAGTAGCACATTATGGCAAGGAGCATGTGACACAACATAGCTGCTTACCTCATAGCCATGAGGCCAAAGAGAGGAGGAGCCAGAGACCAGGGCTCCATAATCCCCTTTCCCTCCAAAGACTTCACACCTCCCACAAGACTCTACCTCTTAAACTCCTACCGCTTCCCAGTGGCACCAAGCTTTAACATGTGGGATCTGGGGGGATGCCTAAGATCCAAATGTAACAAGACCTAGACATAACTATTTACAGAGCACCTACTGGGTGAAAGCATTCTGTTAGGTTGAATGAGAATAAAGAGTAGAAGACTAGGTCCTCAAACTCAAAGAACTTATGAGAAATTATGCTGCACACATTTCCTCTTCATAATTTATTTTTAAATTACAGATTGACAAATTAGAGTTGTATATATTTATGGGGTGCAAAGTGACATTATGATTTATGAAGACAATGTGAGATAATTAAATCAATCTGATTAACATATCTATCACCCTTTTGTTTTCAGTGCTGTGGATTGAACCCAAGGCCTTGCACCTTCTAGGCAAGCACTCTGCCACAGAGTGCCCAGCCCCAGTCCACTATCATTTTTTGTAGTTAAAATATCTGAAATTTACCTTCTTAGCAATTTTGAAATGTATAGTACATTATTTATCATATTCACTATGTGATGCAATATGTATCCTCCCCCAAAAAAACATCCCTCCTGTTTGAGGTTTCATGCCTTTGACCATCATCTCCACATTCCCTGTATCTCCCAGCCCCTGGCAACAACTATTCTACTGTTTCTTTGACTTCATTTGTTTTAGATTCTACATAGGAAAATATATACAACTTTTGTCAATTTAAAAAAATATTAAAGATATTTTAAAGGAGAAGAAAAAAATTTCCAGGTCTTTGCTTACCCCTCCAAGTATCAATTTGGGTTGCTGCCAATAGATTTTGGAAAGTAGCAAATTTACAACTATGGAACTCATGAATTGTGAGGCTCAACTGTAATTTCTGTTAAGCATGTTGAGGATGTGGTGAACTTGGAGAACATTATGGAGAGTGAAATAAGACAGGCACAGAAAGACAAGTATACTTAGAATTGTTTTAAAGGAATCTGAAATATCTCATTTTACTTGATCTTCACTGCACCATTCATTCGTTTATTCAAAACTATTTATTGAGTGACTGTGGAAGCACTTTTGTGGATACTGGGGATAAGTGGAGAGTAGAACAAACACAATTCTTACTTTCATAAGTTAGGAAAATAGACATTAATCAAATATGAATTACAAAGTGTGGTAAGTGCTATAAAAGAAAAGCACATTCAACAGAGATGGGACAGGTATTACATCCCCATACCTAGAAGAAAAGACTAAGGTAAATAAGGACTTTAATATTCTGGAGACACAGAGCAAAGGATGTTATAAGAGGGGTGTTTTGGTTGATACATTGTGTCAACTTGAAAAGTGTAGAAGCTTAACTGAGGCTCAGCAGGGAGCCAGGGTCCTTGCTTTGTAAATATCCTTATACTATGCAAGAGGAAGGCACAGAGATTTTGTGAGTAATACACCTGTCCTGGGAGGCAGGAGGTGTGTGGCCTGCATACAATAGAAGGGGAAAAAAGAGGCTTGCTCTTCCCATGTTTTGCTCTGGCTGCTGTCTTGAAGTGTTTCCCAGTGCTGTGCCATCCCGCCCTGGAGCCAGCTGATTATGGACTGAAACCAACCAAAACTTCAAGCTAAATAAACCTTTCCTTTCCTAATTTTGGGTGTCAGGCATTTCTTCTTAGCAACAAGAGAAAAGTAGCCAAGACAAAGCATCAGGTCCTTCAGGTTTAACACTGAGTTGTTTGAATAGACATAGAATATTTATGTTTTATTTTCCTGCCTTTAAGGAAAAGAAAGTGAAAACACTTTCAGGAGAGATGAAAATCTGGTTTTAAAGGGGGCAGGACACCTTGACCACCAGTCTGGCTCCTTGCCCAGCTCATGCAGAGAAGCAAACAGGAGTCTAATAGAGGAGGACAGAATACCCATGTTCTGCGTGCTGCCTGCCCCTACACTACACATAGGGCAGTTTAAACTGATTTCCAGCATTAAAGATCTAAGCCAAATGGTAGTAATATTATTATTAATATTATTTCACTTTCTCCCAGATTGCAGTTGCTTCAATGCTAACCAACCTACTCCAGCTTTTGCAGCAATATAAGCTATAAATTTTCTCCCCCAGAATTTTAGAGTATTTTTTTAAAATGTCATAGAAAATTGGAAGAAGGCAAGGTTATATGTAGAAATTCAACAACAATTTTATGAATGAATTTTAGAAAGAAAACCTTGATTTTTACACATACTGAAATCAGGGATAGTATTTTTTTAAACAGAGAAAGTAAGGTCTGGTACTAGTCTAGGATAATCCCTTAATGTCATAACGAAAAGAAGTGACATGGCCAAACTACAAACTGCAATCGCAGAGCTCAGACCAGATCCCAGGTTTCTTTTAAATTTTACTTAAAGAGAAAAAAGAAGCAAAACAGAAAAAAGGGAAGAAACAATACAGAATTTGAGGAAAAAAAGTAAGAAATCACTAGTTAATAAATTACATATTGTTTTCTTAGATATAATTGTTCAAGTCACAAAATTAAAGCATACAAAGTGGACATTGAAACGGTGAGGCTGCAAACAGTTCTGTTCAATGATCCAACAATAACTTAGCAATATGATTATCAATCCTATACCCTTAAATATACATGCAGTTATATCCTTTAGAGCACTTACTTTTCCTCCTTTTGCTTTTTAAGTCCATTAGTTATATCATGTTTCAGCTTGCTCAGTACCTTACTGACCTGTTTTGTTGTTATTTACTTTTTATTTTATCTTTTTAAATTTATTTATTTATTTAAAAGTAGTAAAATATCACAGAGCAAGATGGAACAAAGCCAATTGAGATGGTGTAGTGAAATTGGTACACAACTTCACAGCAGGTTACTGGGATAACAGTAATAGGTACCATATTATATCTTGTTTTCTTCACAATAGTTGTTCTTTCAATCAAGCATAGCAAAATAAAAGGAAATTCAGAACATTATAGAACTTATCAAACAGAATATTAAATAGAGCAATACCATTAATCAGAACAAAGTAAAACGTGATAAAAAATATTTGCCTTCAAAGAGATGGTAGAAGGAAATCCCCCTTATTTGCTATATTGTATATAGTCAACCTCACAAGAGATGCTCAGTTCTCTGGCTCCTATTTGCTAATGGGGCGGGAGGGATGTTTGAATCTCAGCCCGAGTGCCAGGCTTCTTGACTTCTACAATAGTGCTTCTGCCACTGCACTTCCAGACACTTAATAAGTCCTTGATCAAATTATTAAACAAATATGGCACCATGGATTGGATGAGGAAATACAAAGGTGAATTCCAGCTCTCATCATCTGTTTCTCCTTAAGAATCCATTTGCCTCACCCCTGATCCCAAAAACTAGGTTAGATTCTTCTCCTTTCATAATGTTTTATGCATTGTTTCTATTGCTATGTTCCATATATATACTTATCCACTAATATGTCAGTTTATCCCACTCATATTGTGATGTAGCTGATTGCTCTTTGATACTCCAATACCCAGCATAGTGCTTGGCACATGTAGAGGCTCAAATAAACCTTTATGAATCAGGTCCAGTCCTCCTTGCCTTTCTTTATTCTGCCTGCAAAAACCTACCTGATATGTGAACGTTTATCTCCCAGGAGAAAAAGCAGAAAGAGGGTGTGTCCACACTATGATTGATAAACCTACAGGTGTTAACATCCATGAGTGTCACAGAACAACCTCTTCCTCTCCCTACCTGTGCTAAATCTATGGAGATGTGGAATCCATGGAGATGGAGAATCAAGAAAAACAACAAAGTTGGTTGCATGCTGTTTGTATTTAATAAAATGGGATGACTGAGAACATACACTTCAGAAAACTCTTTTGCTTTATATCATTCACAAGTTGCCAGTCTTGGGTTTGGAAAGGGTTGTCTGTTTCTAAAGAAAAGTTATTTTTGTCTCCTCATATGCCTCATTTTTATTTCACCAAGTTAAGAGAAGCACTTAGGAGAATGAGATGCATATTTAAAGCTAAGTTGTTGCAGAGCCAGCCCAGGGAGAAAGAAAAGACTTATTAAAATCCATCTATATTCCTTTTCATAAGATATCATCATAAGTAGACCTATAAAGCAGAACCTTGGGAGCCTTGGAAGTTAGCTCAGCCCAGACTATTCACAGGGGACAGGAAGATGGCAGTGGATGGCTTCTTTCCACTCCTGCTTGTCCACTGTGAACCTGGCAGCACAGGGAGATACAGTGCCAATGTCTGTTCCAGATACAGAACCATGTGTATTTTCAGATAAGCAGAAATGTTATAGAAATCAGAAAAGGACTGATTTGTAAGTAATTTCTTACTAAGCTCTTTTGGAACAAAAGTATGTTAGCGTGCGTCTACCTCCATGGATAGTGTGTGCTCTCTGCTGCCTGTGGAGACTGTTTAGGTTCACTTCCTTCCCCCATGGACCATCAAGCTTGGAAAGAAATAAGGGTGAGTTTGATGAAAGAGTGAGCATATACATGTATGCACCCATTTTTGAGAAAAGAGATAGAGGTCACAATTCTAACCTCACCACAAAGTCAAACTGAAATTATTCTTCTTATCTATCTCTTAGACACTGTTCTACTCTTTCTACTTCCAAGTTGCAGATAAGTGGAAGTGGACCCAAGGGTCCTACCAGTTCTTCACTGCAAGCCTGCGTGCTCAAAACCAAAACGAAGTACATTAAACTGGGCCAACTTATTAGGAACTATATCTATGTAGCACCAAATCAGTGAAGGTTATAGAACTGGATTCATATAAACTCAAATTATCAGAGCCTCGATGTAGGTGGTTTGAGTCTGAATTGCTCACTTTGGCTATCTGCACAGATTACCTTCTCTCTGGAAAATCTAATAAAGATAACAATAAATATCTGTGCACAAAGTATAAAATACATGCCTACTTTATAAATCTCTGTACTTTGAAGCATTAGGATATTGGTGAAATTTTCAGCCCAAAGATATAAATGGCAGCCAGGGATAGTGGTACACACTTGTAATTCAAGCAATCTGAGAGGCTGAGGTGGCAGGATCACAAGTTCCAGCCCAGCCTGGACAATTTAACAACTTAGCAAGTCTCTATCTCAAAACAAACAAACAAACAAACAAACAAACAAGTACCTCTATGCAAGGGCCCAGGGTTTTAACTCTAATACAAAAAAGAAAGAAAAATGACTACAATTTTCAAAAAATATGCCTGAAATATATGCATAATTATCTCTGTGCCCCAATGAGGCTAGTGAAATTATATAAATAAACTTATATACCACTCTCTCTAAACCCACACATTTGCACACATATCATACAAGTTACTAATATATATATGTAAACCTATATATGTTAATGTATTGATATATGTGGGAATTCATAGGTATATTTATGTTATTTATTATTCTTTTATTAGATTTCTATTAGACATGTTTATTTTGGTTTATTAGCTGGTAAGATCTGACCTCACAAAGTGCTACCCTCCCTCTTTTCATATTCCTGCCAGGAGGGCTAGTGCCCTAAAGCCTAGGGGAGTTTAACTATTTTCTTTAAATTGAGGGAGAGGTCAACCAGGGCTTAAAAGCACTATAAACACTGCCCCATCTCCTAGAAAGTCCTGGGTGTGTCAGCTGCTTATACAGGGTCTGTCACCTCGAGAAGATCTACTGTTCTCTCTAAATAATCTTTATGCACTTTCTTGTGTAAATAGGGACAAGTCTACCATAGAAATGCTCCTCTCAAGTGGGATGAGAAAGAGGTGATGATGAGGACAGCTATGGAGGAATGTGTTCACCTTGGTTTAAATATAACTCAGAGTCCAGATAGAAGCAACAGGAAACCACACTGGCCCTGTGCTTACATACTTAAAATAGCAGTGCCATGAGCTGAGTATGGAGCAAACTGGGCCTCATACCCCTGTCTGGGTGTTTTTACTAATCACTAAATCCTCATATCATCTGTGCAATCCAAACACAGCTGCCATCTCTTGAGCGGTTCTTGTCCCTGGCTGCATATTAAAATCATCTAAAGAGCTTTTAAAAAATACTGATGCCTGGGCCCCACACCACATACCACAACTAAATCCATACACCTGACAGTAAGACTCAGTCAGTGTGATGGCTTAAAAGTTCCCCAGGTGACTCAGATCCACAGTGGAGTTTGAGAGCTACTGATTTGCAGTAACCTGATTCTATATAAGCCAGAGAAGTATCCCAGGAACTGGCAGAAAATTGGAGTGCTTCTAGTCAAATAAATAAATAAATAAATAAATAAATAAATAAATAGCAAAGTAAGGCTCCTTTCACAGAAGCACTTTTTATCATGTTAATGTTGACTCCCAGAGATATCACCAAAGAAATTTGGTTTAGAGACTAAGATGATTGTCACCTTTGAGGGACCATTCTCAGAATAGTTACAAGGAAATTAGGATACACACACACACACACACAGCAAACACACACACACACACATACCTGTGACAGCAAGCAACTTAAAACAAGAAATTTTAATTGAATTTCTGGGCCTGGGGAAGATCTGAACCTATAATTATTTCTTAGCAAACTTGCTGAACACAGTGTTTCCCTCCTCTGGGACGAGATGAGACGGGTAACATAATGAACCCTCTTTAATTAAAAAATAAAATGTTTTAGGATAATCATATTCTTCTAAGTTACATTACTTTTTTAAAAAGGAAAGGATGGATGGTGAGAAAATGTCCATTTTCAAGTCAGTGTTAGGATGCTTCACATGGTCCCATTTCTCATCCAACCCTCTAGATTCAAAATTAAATGTGTAAGGGAGAACTTGAATTCTATCATTATTTCTAAAATAAAATGAAACTTTCAAAAAAATTTTCCTGTATTCCCACTTCTCTTAAAAAAACAATAGGCATGGGGCCGGGGAAATAGCTCAGGAGCACAGCACTTGTCTGGCAAGCATAGGGTCATGTTCAATCCCCAGTATCAAAAAATGAACAAGCAAAAAACCAAAACACAACAGACAGATTTGATGTCAATTGATTCCAGCCAGGTAAAGCAGTGGGGAGGAACACATACATTTTGAGGAACCTGAACAGACTCCTAGCCCAACAACTCTGACCTAGTTTTATGGGATTCTCTAGTAAAGATGTATATGGTTCATGTTTCCCATTGGAGAACTCTTTCCCAATCCCTTAAGAGATATTTGGGGCGCAGATAGATAGATATGGGAGAATGCTCCCCTGGATCTTAGGTAATGGAGGAGAGTTGGGAAGGCAGAAGGAGGCATAAATTCTAATTAATTGAAAATACTGCATTTCTGTTCAGGCAGAGGAACAAAACAATGGTGTCCACAGAACTAGAGAAAAGATTCCCTGAGTTCTACCCCTCAGGGAGGTCTGTGTGGATGGTGGCCTTGAGGGATAGTCAATAATCAGCCATCAAAATACATATGAGAAATCCAATTTAACAGATTTCTTTTTAAGTTTGCTTTCCTTTTCTTTGAGTTTCTCCTTCTGTTGTGTCTGGTTCAATCTCCTTAATAGTAAGATTTTAGAATTCTAATAGAGATACCTTTTTTCAAGAGAAGAAGAAACATTCTAGAAAATCCAAATGGCAATCTGTTTTTTCCCTTAAGTTCTCCTTGCTCCACTTCCCTGGAAGAAAAAGAAAAGACACAAACTGGCCTAAACCCTATTACTGTGGTTGACTTCACACCAAAAATTACCTCTGATGGAGCTTGCATGTTAGGATGTGTCTATGCTCCTGGCTGCAAGTAGTGTGGCTTCATGTAGGCAGCTCTTTAGCCTCTTAAAATACACTTCAACAAACTCCTTCCTTAGCCAGTGCAGGGCTTATTCTCATGGTTTTCAAAGAACATCCATCCCATAGTGATTACCCATTTGAAAAATATCTCTTCTTAAAGCTACATTAACACACATACACACACACACACACACACACACACTTTCCTGAAGTGGGTAAATGTCAGACAGGAATATGTTCACTGGTCTCAGTTGCATTTACACCATATACCCAAGATTTCCTTAAATTCCTGTTTGTGAATTTAGAAAAGGCAAGGGGAAGATGGTTTAGCAATTTCTCCCAGCAAGAATATATATACAAACTGATAAGTAAAGGTAGTGGGATTAGGAAGCTTGTTTTCTGAGATTTTTACAGGGCCAGGAAGGGCAAAGAAAGACACAAGTGTGTATGCACACACACACACACTCACACACACACTCACATATATTGTGTGTGTACCAGGAACACTCACCTTCTGTGGCTGAACCAAAACTGAAAAGGTGAAGCGGCCTGGAAATGTACCAGTGAGGAGGGGCCTCACGGTCACCAGCACCGAAAGCCTTGCCCTCCCAGGTCTATCCTGCCCAGGGAGAATTCTGGTAATTTTAATAAAACCAAATTAAATCCTAAAGTAAGACCAGTTGATGATTCAGTAGGGATGGCCCCAGACCATTATGAGGTACCTATAAAATAAAAATTATGGATGGATAAGAATAGGAGCAAAGCAAATAAAATCACCTTAATGGAGGAGAGAGAGAGCACACCAGAGAGAACAGAAACTTGCAAGTGTGAAAAGGGGGTCGTTTACAGGACTAGTCAAGGTAAGAGATGTCTATATTCACCTTTTCTCTCAATGGCATTTGAGATGGTGGCCTGCAGATGACAGAAAACAGGACTGGTTTTGTGCATTGTAAGGAAATGAAGAACATTCCAGTAAAGCAGTGCTGGAGATGGTGTAGGGAGCAAACTGGGGAGGTCCCTGCTGTCAAGAAATTTATCTTTCAATTAAGAGAAGCAAATTTAGATGTAAGACACCAGTAGTCATTTTATGTGCATGTTTCATTTAGCTCTCATGACATCGTATATTATAATAGTATATTACTCAATTTAGAATAGGAAATTGAAACTGAAAGGGTTAAGCAACTTGCCCAATGTTTGAAAAGAAAAGAAAAAGCTAGAATGTTGAAGATCTAGGACTTGAACACCAGTCAGGATCACTTCAAAGTTCATGCATATTCTTTCTAACACCATCAAGGTGTCCAACTGTAATGCTGCTGTTTCCCAAAGAGATAATTCTTAGAGGATTCTCAGTTTGTTGGTTTGTCCAACCCACTCCTTGTGCTAAGTCCCTGCCCTGTTTTCCAAGCTACTTCTGTCACTTGAGTACTACCATGGGCCACTTCTCCTTGGCTAAGGTTGGCTTCTCCTCTCATCCCCTTCCAGAGAAGAAGACATCAAAGATTGCGCAGGGCCATAAAGAGAGGGAGGGTGTTAGAAGGAGGGAGCCACCCTGTGCTTGTAAACTGGGCCAGGGAGAGGTGCTGGGACCCACCCATTTCTCCACTGACGCTACATCTCACTTTCCCCGAAAACTGAGATCTCAGCTCTTCCTTTGGGGCAGGGCACTTAGAGTGTGGTAGCTGGGGTGGAGTTGGGTGGGGGTGGGGAGGGCACAGCAAGCAACTGGAGCACAAAGTCATTCTGATGCTGACAGCGGCAGCCAGTCCACCCCCACCCCTAGCAAGGCTGAGACATTCAGGTGGGTTCTTTTGAGACCTGGGTAGAGTTCCAGCTGTGCTCACGCTATGGCCTTGAGGAGCTTCTTCCTGTCCTCTCAGGCTCTTTCCTTTGAGCTGGTATTCTACACTGGCTCCCCCACCTTGCTGAGTGGCTCACTGGCAATCACACTGTGGAGGCATGCTCCACAGAACAGTCCAATTTCTGGGCCACAGCTAGGCTTCACATGTTAAGGGACAACTGGAGTCAACAAAGAATATGTCTCTTTGGTCCCCCTGTCACCATCTCCTACCACCAGGGTAAACCACATCCTCCAAAATCTTGTTGGGTCTAGTTGGAACCTTCAGCTGTCAGGCAAACTCAGCCCAAATGTCTGGCTTACATCTGAGCAGAGTGACCTCCAATGGCCTGGGAGCTTCTGAAGGACCAGCATCAGATTTCATCTGTAGAGCATTCCTCCACTGAATGGAGAGCTCTGCACACACCAGGGGCTCGTGAAATGGAGCTAATAAAATCCACAGGGTGAATCAGATCATCACAATTAAAATCCCCCTTCCTCATGATCACACTGACTGTAGAACTCCTTTTTCTCCATTGTCATAATTGTTCATGAGTATTTATTGAACATTACTAAATACGGTGTTGTATGTGGTCTTTGGTAGAAACAGATCAGGTCTTGCCATCAGGAGATGTGACAACTCCATTTTCTAATACATAGAGAGCACAGACCCTAGGACCCAAGTGTTTGGGTTCAAGCCCCAGCTCTACACTTTTCCAGCATGGGACGCTGGACAAGTTATTTCACCATTCTGCCCGTTACCTCTTCAATAGAGAACTGAAAAACTCCTACCACATAGAGTTATGTGGTGATTAAATTAGATAGTACATAAAACATTTAGTGTCTCACACTGGGTAACCAGTCAACATGGTAGTTACGAGAACAAGCAAAAGTTTCTAAGCAGGAAAAAATGGCACAATTAGAGTGTAAGATGGCTATAGAAGAGATAATTGAAGGAGTCCTTGTTAAGAAGTTTTTACTACAAATAAAACAAAAACACAAGAACATCTTAAAGCAGAGCAGAAAGAATAACAGTTCTTCATATTGTTGGATTCTCAACCTTCCAGAGAGAACTGAAACAAACAGTATAATTCAGAAGCTGGACACGAGAAGAAAAGGCCAAAGGACTTGATGTGTGTAGGCTGAAGAAGTCTGAAAAATAAGAATTCCTGTTTATAGACTCACGAATGACTATTATGATGGAGGTTTTACAACAGCTTTCTAAATATCTCTCTCCATATATATTTTATATATCAGATATATAATAATTACACACACATACATGTATTTGCTCTCTCCCTCACATTCTTTCACTAATTCAGAACTAGTGGAACAGCAGCAAAATTTACACTAGACCCATGTCAAAATTAACAGCCAGTTGAATCAAATATTGCAAGGAACTCTTGTTCCCCTGGTGTCTTAAGGACCTTGGTATCTGGTCACAGAAAATGGCCTAGCAGGGGGCACCTGGATGGAGTAGCAGCTGAAGATGCATTCTAGGTCAGACTGCTTAGAAAGTGATAATATTTCCGCCATGAAATATTATCAGCCTGGAGATGATGGCATTTCTTTCCTTATTTTCTTAATACTATCTTAACCTTGCAGTTCCATGTATACTACCTTTTACACTTCATTTCTTTGGGGCTGCAGGCCACCTTATGTTACCCTTATGACTTGGGAACACAAGCTATGAATCAGAGATTTTGTATTCTTCACCCTGAAAATTCTTCAAAAAGGGCCCCTACCTCATTTGTAGCTGCAAAATAAAAGATCTTCAATTCCTTGTAACAATCCCTGAATTTCAATTCAGTGCCAACTGTCACTGACCAGTTCTGTGACTTTGAGGAATTACACAGGTGCTTGGTATCTCAGTATATTCATCTGTAAAACAAAGGTGAGGAGTCCAAGCACAGAGGTCACTGTGTGATTATAAAAGAAAACACTCTAAAACCAGAATATGCTGTTTAAATATTGGTTATTATTACTATAACGTATCAGTATTATGTGAAGAGAGAAAATAGAGGCACCTTGCAGGTATTCTGACCCAATTCTCAATTTTCATATTTTGACTTTTTTCTAAATCAAACTGCATTTCTTAAATCCTCAACAAGCTGAAACACTGTTATTTTCCAAGAAGGTAGCACCTAGGAGTATAGACGGTTTAGTTGAAGTGAGCACTTTGTGTCATTCCAAGGTGGGAGCACTGGAAGACTCTTAAACCCTCTGCATATGAGGTCCTGGAATTATCAGTGCCTGGTTGGTTTTGGAGAGCCCCACGCCTCAAACCTGGCAGAGGGTGCTGGGACAGAAGCTAACAGAGTGCTTAAGGCCATGAAAATGAGGCTCAGAGGGAAGACATGAAGGAAGCAGGCACCCTCTTTCCTGTATGCATTATCTGCCATGCTTATGGAAGGACGGACAGATGCAGGCTGAAGATAGTGAGGGAGGAGTGCCCATTAGCCCTAAGGACAGTAGCTGTGGTGAACTCCATGTGTTTAGAGTCAGGCTGGTGGCTGTCTGGCTTACCCAAGGAATAAACAATAATAACCCTAATCATCCCTCCACATCAGGCAACAGTCATCAGTGTCCTTCCTGCTCCTTTTCTTCCTTCACCAGGAGTAGAGGTCAGGCCTGGCTCCATTTTGTAGATAGGAAACTGACACATCATGATCAGAGTTAGCTGGAGATAGGTACCCAGTTCAGGGAAAAGCTCCAGGTGTTTGCAGCTGCTATTTCATTCACAAGCACAGCTTTACCCCATAAAGATCTCTATCCAGCCACAGTGGATGTCTATCTGGGTCTTGGCAATGAGTACAGTGGGAGGGAGGTGGGGCAGAACGTGGGCCCTGTCATGGGAGGGCACAGGGCAGTGAGGGGCGATTCAGCCTCCCTGAGGGGGGTGATGCTCGGTGGCTGGACGAGGTCACCTCTCACATTTGGAACCTGTGTTCTCTGAGATTTCGTCTCCCCAGTATTTCTTTGTAATTAATGATGAAGAATTTCCAAGTCCCAAGTACTTTGGCTTATAAAATCTTAAAAAACAAAGAAAGAATGAACTCCCGGGAAAGACTTTCTCCCTTTTCCCCAATTTAGGGGAGAGGGGCAGAAGGAAAACACCTTATTCTAAGTAAGCCTGTTTACCAGCGGCCAGCCGAGACACACCCCCAACAAAATGCCATGGAGAATGATGTTGTGACTCATAGCTTGGCAAGTACTAGGATCATGCCCCGGGCTCCCAGATACCACACTGGCTCCTCTAGGTCGCTCTGGCTGGATCTCCTCCTCCTCCTTTTCCCCAGAGGCATTCCTCATTTTGCCCTCTCCTCCCAGCTCCTCCCACTCCCAAATCATTCTAGGTGGTAGAGTGGAGGAGGAAGAGCTGGAAGCTGGGGTAGAGTTTGAATTTGAGTAAGAGTTAATTTCAGGATCAGGATTAAAGGCAGATTTAGGGCTAAAGCTACTTTGGAATTAGTTTAGTTGGTAGGTTTTTAACTGGTAGAGACAATAGAATTCTGCTAACTTACAAGAATTAAAGTCCTAGGGTTAGCTTCTGAGGAGTATTGGTCATATTGGTAGGTCCACTTTCCTTGGGACTAGAAGAATTAGAATCTGGTTTAGAAAATAAGAAATGTTAACACTTAAATATGTAATCAAGCTGAGTGTGGCAGCACATATCTATAATCCCAGCACTTGGGAGGCTGAGGCAGGAGGATCACCACAAGTTTGAGGCCAGTCTGGACTACAAAGTGAGTTCAAGGCCAGCCTGAACCATACAATGAATCCTTGCCTCAAAAAAGACCCCCCCAAAAAGTATCAAAAATCACCTCCCAGGAATCTAAGCAGAGATTTTTTTTAGAATCAACTACATTTCTAAAGGTTGTGAGATGCCAAAAGATCATTATATCCATCCCCCCAGACATATTGTGCTATATTTTATGACCTTACCTTGACCTCAGTATTAGAACTTTCTTGTACACCTGAAGGTCTTACTTAGATGTCTTCTCCTAGTCTCCCCACACTAGTCTTCTGAAAAGAATTGCTCCCCTGTCCCATTAGCTTTGGGGAAAAACTGGAGGAGTTGTTAAAGAACCGAGGCCCTGATGTCTGGGTACCTCAGGCACCGTCTTGGCGGAAAAGCACTAAGCAAAGCATGCTGGGTATTCTCAGACTGAGACATCTGTCAGCAAGGCTCAAGAGGCTCCTCCTGAGACAAAGGACACACAGACACATAGAAAGCCCTAAGCTCCATTTCTGAAGACAGGAGGAAAAATTAAGCTAAGAGCATTGACTACAGAGGCAACAGGGAGCTGTGTGGCAGGAGGATTTCAGGAAGTCAGGATCCTCGGGAAGATGGTGATACTATTGGGATGATTTCCTAGAAACTCACTTTTAGAGACCATATGCACACATGCACACATGAACACATGCATGCACACACACACATACACACACACTTTAGCACTTCAACTTCTCCTTACAAAAGGAGCCAATTCAATAAAATAAACTAGATGACAACCCACTCACTACTGTGCAAACCAATCTCCTTCATCTCATGTGGCCTTAGTCTCTCTTCCTTCGCTCCTCATGCCCCTTCTCCCACATCTGGCTTCTTAAGCACTGGATTCTTCTGCAGAGGGACTCGGAGGGTACGAAGCTGGCATAAACCCAGCTGCAGCCCTGCCCTCCCCATGAGCAACAGCAAGATGGTGATTAGCAGTTCTCCCAAAGCTCAGAGGTAAGAGATTTTTTTTCTTTCAAACATGTCACATCTGGCACATCTGCTTTCCTAGCAGTGATGCATCCCAAGGGGTATAATCAACAGTTGGGGCGGGGCTGGGATGCAGGTCTGTACTGACAGAAGCCTGAGCCAGAGATGCCAAGAGCAAAATTTAAGAACACCAACTCCCCACACTACTGTTCTACCCTAGAGGCTAAAGATGAGCCCTAACCCAGCACATCTTTCCGCCTTGGGGCCAAGTGCCCTCCTCACAGCCCGAATCTATTTCAGGCCATAGAAGACAATGCAAAATTGCAACAGTACATTTTACTTTGGAAAGTATATAACCTACGTTCTTATCGAACATTGAACTCCCCCTGGGACTAGAAAAAAACTTGAAGAGAACCAGTCACTCTTTTCAAGTGTCATAAGCTCAGCAGCAATAGTGAAATACCCTGGTAGTGTCTTCTCCAAGCTTTGTAGCACCCCATTTCTTCTAGGCAGCCTCATTGCTTCCTTTCCCCTCTCATCCTGGTCCCTTGAAGTAGGTGAGAAGCTACCACCACCCACTTTGGACCTTGTACTTAGAAGGCACTCCCTTGGCGCTTTCTTATAGTCCTTTGACAAAACAAAACCAAGTAACCCTCTGACCCTTCTGCCCATTGGGATATTCCTCTTCCTCTGAGTCTACTTCCTATGATTCCCTCATTGAGACACTTTGCTTCAGCTAGGCCAAATAGCTTTCTTCTATGCAAATTTCTTTCCTTCTATCTTCAAGTTCATTCTTTTCCCTTACCAAAGACACGCATCTTTCTTTTTTTCTCTGAACCTAACTCTTACTCCAAACACTCCCCAACAAACTCCTCCTGAAGGAAGTTTCTGTTGATAAGGTCCTTATGTGCTCCTTCTCTATAGCCTTGCTCTATCCCTTACACTGTCCAGATACCTGTCTTTGTCTTGTTATGTTTATGTGTTTGTCATTGTCCAGGTATGCATCACATCATTCCCATCACACTGAGGCTTCCAAGGATGGGGACTTTATGTCCCCTCTAGTTCTCAGTATATCCCAGTGTTTCTTAATTCAGTAAAGGAAAGTACCTAAGTGTGAAAGAGGCAGAAGGCCTGATACTTCCACAAAAAGACAAAATCAGTATGTGTGCACACACACACACACACACAGAGGCACACACCAAGTCATCCCAAAGATGACTGAGCTTGTCAGAAATAAATCATGTTTGGCTTTCAAATGCAACTGTAATTACATGGTATCTTAACTATCTGTGCAAACTGTCAGAGAAAATATATTGGCAATTCAGTGAAGGAGGAGGGGGAGGCAGGAGCATCCACTGAACACCACACTTGGCTTTTCTGAAGTCATCTGGAGATAGGACAGCACAGAAGGGCAAAGGCATGCCAGGACCAGTCCCAGTGCTCACTGAACCTAATGGTTTTTTCAGGTGAGATGTGCAATCACAAGCTTCCAAAGCAGAGGGGACACTCCAGAGGAACTATATGTGTCACTACTCTTGTAAGCAGTAGCAGGAGGGCTTTATGGTAAATTTTCTGAAGACATCCTTACCAGGTAGATTCTGGAGATAGGCATCAGAGAGACTGAGTCTTGTTCTTTGCTAATTGTCGTCTAATGTGTGCCTCCACACAGAACTAGACTGTCCCAGAAGCAGAGGAGAGTGATGTTTGAAATACTGCATTTTAAATTTGTAACATTAATTTATGCAAATAAGTTCCTGTATCTGAGATTAGGGTAACTATATTTCTTCTTTGGGATAAGTTACCTTTTAGGGTGCTCCTCCTCCTCCAGTTTCTACTCTTGAACATTCTTCCTAATCCCAGATAGACACCTGCCTCAGCTCCTCTTCCCTTGAAGAACCACTCACCCCTTTCCAGACTGTCTTCCTCACATATCATTTTACCACTGTTTTGGAAAAAACAAACAGATCAATGGATTTCAGAAGGACCCTAAAGGAATGTTGAACATAGGTTCAAGTCAAAGGAAAAAACATGAAAGATGAGGAGCCAGAGTGACATAGGGAAGAATAGGTGGAGGGCAAGAGTGATGGCCCAAGGCTTAGAATCTCATCCCTGAGGGGCCAGCGGGGTGGGAGGTGGAGGATGACCAAGGCAGAATGACATAAGCAGAGATTTCTAAGGGTTCCTTTAGCCCACCCTTGCCTACATTCAGTTTTAACACTTATCTACTTAATTACTTGCAGCCTACAAGCCACAGTAACATGTTATCTAAGGTGAGAAAAGAATCATATACTTATCAAGAAATAGCTTTTGGACATTTCCACTTTGTGCATGTTTGGGAACTTAAGTGCCTTTGTGGACAAGAGAAAAAAGAAAGGGGTGGCAGCTAAGATTGTCACACATAGTAGCAGAGGTCAAGGTCTCTTTCATTAACTATGTTAGAAAATTACATAGAACTCATCTTTCTGGATGGCTCTGGATAATTCACTCTTACCAGAACATCCTGACTTAACCAACTAATGAAACTACAACAACATCCCCCTCAAAGTACGCTGTATTTTTATTATGAACAAAGAATGTCTAACTAGTAGCCTCTGTTTCTTTAGATGGTATCTGGATGAACTCTGTTTTGTTTAACACTCTAGCTGTCTCATTTGGTCCACAGATCCCTCTGTCAAAAGAATAAGATTCTTTCTGCTTTTCTCCCAAGCCATATTTTTAAAATTTTTTCTTTCCTACTTTCTTTTTCATTTTATTTGTTAGTACATGTTTGCAATATATAATGGCTGTTTTCATTGTGGGTATTTGGTACATGTACATGACACATCCTAATTCTTTTCTTTTATTCCCCTTCTCCTCTTCCCTCTCCCCCCGCCCCCTCCTTCATTTCCCTGGTCTTCTTCCCATTTGCCATAGATCAGGCCCTATTCTGATGTATGTCCTACATCATCAGTATCTTGTTCTCCTAGAGTTGAGGTTCAGAGGCTTATAAATGTCATGTAAGTGGCCACTTTATGGGCTAAAAGTAGTATGACAGTCACATGAGCAACAGAAATTCTAGCCAGCAAGAGAATGGGTATCTTCCTTGGCCCTAATGCTTGGCATAGCTTTCCTACTTCCCCAAAGATCATCTAGAGAAGAGGGGACTGATCATTTTCCAAATTCCCAAATACAGCAGTTTTACACCAGATCATTCCCAGACTTTTTAAGTTCCTAAAGATCCAGTATTCCTGGACTCCAAACATGGCCAGGCTGAGATTTCCTGACCTGTCCCCATAGAGCCATGAAGTCCAGTTATAAGACAAACAAGGCTGTGTTTGTCCCATAAAACCACCGTGTGAGAGCTAATTAAATGACATCATAAAACAGGGAGATAAATGCAGGCAGCAGGAAATTCGCTTTGGGATTGAGATGGGATAAGATGGGTGTTTGAAATAAAGATATGCCAGGAGAAAAGTTGGGCATGAACATCCTCAATCTCAACATTCTTCAGGTGCTTCCAGCTAGCATCAAGTGAGAGGTGAGGGGAAGGAGGATCTGAAGATGAAAAAAGTTATCCACAAATACCAGGCCTATAACAAGCAAAGGGGCCTCCACGAATAGAGGACCTATCTACCCCTGGCATATTCACTCAGAAAGACTCTCATAGCAGACAAATCAATGTGCAAATACACAATAGATTTATATGGAGATATCCCTAATAAAGACATTCAGGCACATGCATTCCAAATGAGTCCACTCCCAACCCATCCTGTCACCAAGTTAGGCATCTTCTACTGAAATACAAATTTGTAAGCCATGATCTCAGAGATTTTCTCTACCTAAAAAGTGTGACCTACATTCGAGAAATGCAAATTAAAACAGTATTGAGATTCTACCCCACTCCGGAAAGAATAGCTGCCATCAAGAAATCAACTGATAACCAATGTTGGTGAGGCTGCAGGGAAAAAGGAACACTGCTCCACTGTTGGTGGGAATGTAGACTGGTGCAACCATTATGGAAATACATATGGAGAATTCTCAGAAGTCTAGGATTGGAAGCCCCATTCAATCCAGCTATTCCCCTCCTGGATATTTTCCCTGAAGAACTGAAAAGTTCATATCACAATGATATATGTGCACCCATGTTCATAGCTGCACAATCTGTGATAGCTAAATCCTGGAAACAACCAAGATGCCCATCAACTGCAGAGTAGATGAAAAAGATGTGGCATTTTTATACAATGGAATATTACTCAGCTATAAAAAAGGATGATCTTGAGGCCTTCATAGGCAAATGGAGAAAACTTGAGACTATCTTCATTAGTGAAATAAATAAGAATCATATTTATAAATATCATATTGTATCTCTAGTATAAAAAGTAAATAAGAACTATAAGGGTAATAAAACCAAAATGTGTAATTGCTATTGTAAAAAAGAGAGGAAAAGGAAGTGCTCTCAGGGATATAACTGCATGTATGTTTGAGTGTGTAAAATAAATGACCATATTGCTGAATCTTTGTGGGATCTTTGAGCAGAACTGTTTGTAGTCTGACTGTTTGAATATTTACTATGTACCCTTTAACTTTGTAACTTGAACAACTACATCCAGGATGACAGTATGTAATTTATAAACTACTGATTTCTTAGTGGGGCTTTTTCTCATTTTCCTTTTTCTTTCTTTCTTTTAGAATTCTGTATTGTTGCTACCCTTTTTTCTGTTTTGCTTTTTTTCTTTTCTTTAAATAAAATTTTAAAAATGTATAATTGCTATTGTAAAAAAAGAGGAAATAGGAAGCACTATAAAAGGTATAGCTGCATGTATGTTTAGGTGTGTGGGATTGATGACCATATTTCTAGGTTCTTGTTGGATCACTGAACAGATCTGTTTGCACTCTCACTGCTTGAGTGTCCACTTTGTGTGCTTTAATTTTGTAACTTGAATAACTATTTCTAAAAGAACAATATGTAATTTATCAACTAGTGATTTCTTACTGTTTACCTTCTTTTCTTGAAATTCTGTAATATTTCTACCTTTTTCTTGTGTCTTTTTTCTCTTTAAATAATAATTTTTTTAAAAAAGTGTGACCTAGGGCTGGGGATTTAGCTCAGTGGTATAAGCACTCACCTGGCAAGCACAAGGTCATGAGTTCGATCCCTGGTACAAAAGAAAAAAGTGTGACCTAAAATCTTGAGATCTCTGAACACACAGAGCATTTTAAAATTATATATATATATATATACATATATATATATATATATATATATATATATATACTCCCCTTAACAGAATTCAAAATGACAGACACCTGGAGAAAATAAAATGTAGTTTGTATGGGTCACATGGTCAAGGACCCTACTGGTTGTTGTAGAACAGATGAAGGCTACACCCGGTCAAGTTGCTTGTTCCAAATGAATACTCTAGGATGAGGGATAGGAGCCCAGAGAATTCCTGTAATAAGTTTAAAATTCAATCTTCTTAGGCAAAATAATGGTGGGTTTCAAGAACTCCTTCCACTTATACCCTTTTCGACTCTGGTCCATCTACCTCAGGCATCTCTTCAATCTGCACTCCCTGGGCTCACATGTCCTCCAGAGGTTTAACAAAGTTCATTGTCTCATCCCCATGTTCCTTCCCAAAGATGTTGATGTTAAAAAAGGAAAAGCTGAACTTTGGGAGGAGGCCCAGATCAGCAAGACAGATTCAAACAACCTGGCATTCATTCATTGATTTGTTTATTCACTGACACATTCATTCAGCAAAGAATTTTTAAGAGCTTTCAATATATTGAGCACAAGTAGGAACTGAAGATATAAAAATGTGTAGCCCTGGCCCAGTCTTGAGAATGTGCATCTCTTTAGGTAGGGCCATTTTCCTCAGCAGTTTAAACAGGAGCCTGACATCTTGAGCCACCCACCTCACTTTCACTATTCTCCAGTGAGTTATTTCTGCTGACTATGCAGAAAACTGGGCCCTGAATCACTGGCAGTAGAGAGGATGATCTCTCTGGACACCTCAGTTTCTTGCCTGGCTCCAACCTGGCTCCTTGGGCAGCTCTGGACAGGTCATGGGCTCAGTTTCTCTACCTGGGAAGCGGGGGAGGTTCTCACTGACTAGTTCTCAACTTCACAGAGCAGCTTGGTGATTAATAGGTTAATGTCCGTGGGAGGCTTTGAGCTCTTGGGATGAAAGACACCCTAAAGCCCTGACTCTATTGGAAACTGTGCCCAGCCAACAAGGTACCCTGAAACCAGAAAGGGGGCCTTTGATCGTATATTAAGGGTTGTCTTTGGAAAAGTGAAGTAGAGGGAAGAGTTAAAACAGCAGCAGGAATTAAGGTAGCGCAGGACTTTCTGGCTCCTGGGCGGTGTCTCTTTCCCTGGAGTTGTTTACAGATTCTTCACCAGCCCATAGGGTGGTCTGGATCATCCTGGGAGCATCTTTCAAACCCCCTGCAGTCAACTCTACGTTAGATACTCCCCAGCAAATATTAAACCTTCAACAGTTCCCCCAGACACAACATGAATCAAGTCACCTCTGGACTGCACTGCTTGGCAGTAATCATAAAGGACATTCCTTTAAATATTTAACAAAAATCTTTTTAAAAAGTGTTTAATGAATGTGTTTAAAATTTTTATCATATAATTTGCCTTAAATTTATCAAGTATTCATTATCAAGACAAAACACAGATGTTAAGATTAAAAGCTAAAGTTGTACAGTTAGGCTTAAACAAACTGACCTTGCCATTTACCATTATATGACATAGAGAAAGTTGTTTAAACTTAAACACTTTGGATCTCATTTTAATCATCTGAAAAACTAGGAATAATAATAGTAATTCCAATATCAAATAAGATTACAAAGATCAAATTGGAAAACTCTGATATTCCCAAGAGTCATCAAAAGTGCTACAACAGGAATGCTCAGATACTCAGGTCAAAATGCTTGGGAAGACAGTCTGATACACCTGAGTAAACTTGCATGTTCATATATCCCATAAGATAGAGATTCCACTACGAGGTATATATTCTATAAAATGTGGGCACATGGGCGCTAAAATCCATGTTCAGTACTGTTCAGAGACACCAGGTATGGTGTCATAAAGCTGGTAATTCCAGCACTCTGGGAGGTTGAAGCAGTAGAATCACAAGTTCGAGCATAGTGTAAATAACTTAGGACCTATTTTAAAATTTTAAAAAGGGTTGGGGATGTAGCTAGAGGACAAAGGCCCTGGGTTCAATCCCAAAAGCTGGAAAGGAGGTGGACATCCCTACCCAGCAGCATGTGTAGGCTGTGGGGTGCTCATACAATAAAATATGTGCAGCAACGAAAATGAACAGATCACAGCTACATGCAACAACACGGGTGACTCACAGATAAAATGCTGAGTTAAAAATGCAAAATGAAAGAGTATACACAGTTTGAGTTCATTTATATAAGATTCAAAATCAAGCAAAACTATGTTGCTTAAAAGGTAATGAAACCATGATGAAAAGCCAGAAAAGTATGATTACAAATAATAATAATAGGAAAAATTATTATTACAAAAATAATTTGGGGAGGTGAAGGGATTTTGATTAGAAAAGGACATGTAGGGTATTCTGGGGTGTTATTTGCGAGGTTTTTTTCTTTTTTTATTAAAGTGCTAGTTAAATGGGTGCTTCATTAAAACACACATGTTTTTGTGCACTCATGAATATATGTCATATTTCACATTACAATTTAAACATAAAATATCTATTTAGGTTACAAAAATAATGGAAATGAATAAAAAAGATGTGGTATTTTTGTATAATGGAGTACTACTCAGCTCTAAAGAAAGATTGAATTGAGGCTTTTATAGGTAAATGGATGTGGCTTGAGCCCATACTCATAAGTGAAATAATCTCACATGTGTAAATACTGTATTGTCTCCCTAGTGTAAATAAGAAACTGAAAGAGCAAAAAAGATCCAAAATCTACAATAAATATTGTGTAAGATTAAGAAACTGCTCAAAAGGGAAAAGTAACTGGAATAGCAGAAAGAAGGAAAGAAGGGAAAAGGAAAAGGACATAAATTTGTATATATACACATAAGATAGCTAAGATGACTATACAATTAATTCTATTAGTTCTCAGAAAAAAATAGTTAATACACATATGACTGGGTCAATTTTACATGTCTATATCTGGTAGTCTAAGCAACCCTTTTGGAGATAACAATATGCACTATAACAGCCATTGTTAAATTCCTAGTATCTTGTTTTGAAAACCTATATTGTTATCGTTTTGGGTTTGTTGTTATTGTTGTTTGTCTCTTTTGCTCTTTGTTTTTCTTTTATGTCTTTTTTTTCTCTTAAAAAATGTAATGGTGCAAACTATCTTAGAACATACTAAGCCTTCAATAAATGTTACCCATTATTTATCCATCACCAGTTCAGAGATTATCCGTACATTGTTTCCTTCCACTAATGATGGCAGATATGTGAATATGTGTCTAACATTCCTAATAAACACATACTACATACTTCATACATGTACTATAAGGGGATGAACCAGACAGCATCCACACTAAACTCACTAGAGTGATCTGATTGACCTGAGACATCTGCTTCTCCTCGGACTCAAGGAACCATCCAAATCATTAAAGTCTCTTTCAACATTCCCCAGGTTAAATGTTCACTTCTCATTAATAACAAAATCACAAACAGGGATTTATGCCTAGAAGAAAACCCCCACCTCAAACCCTCCCACCCAGACCATAGGAAAAATACTACCAGTATTTACCCAGCTACACACACACACACACACACACACAGCATGCAACCCACTCACACCCACCACACTCATCCACAGCAAAGAAGATGTGATGAAGAACCCCCCATATCTGTACTACCCCCTGCTCATCCCACCCCAACCCACCATCCCAGCTTAAGGGCACAAAATACATTATGACCCTGGGCCTTCGTTTACATGTAACAAACAGAGGTCAGTTTATTTCTAAATCACTTCTTTTATGGGCTCCATTGAACTATTTGCCACATTATTTATACGTTAATGGGCCAGGCCCCTCTGGGAAGCTCCCCATCTAATAAATAAGGCACCAAATCATTAAGCAGGGTGATAAAATCAAAGCCATTTAAAAATACATCAACCTGCGTTCCCTTCCAGTGAAATAAGCTCCAGGGGACCAGCGAAGAGAAGGAGGAATAAACACCTTCTATTACTGAGTTTGGTCAGGTGTAGTGGTTCTTTTTTTACCCCCTTGGGCTTGCGATAAAAATCAGATGTGGGAGATCTAGATAATCTGGCTACTTACCC
Organism: Hydrochoerus hydrochaeris; assembly: GCA_004027455.1. Classification (NCBI taxonomy): domain Eukaryota; kingdom Metazoa; phylum Chordata; class Mammalia; order Rodentia; family Hydrochaeridae; genus Hydrochoerus; species Hydrochoerus hydrochaeris. The sequence continues at coordinate 98,054 of PVLA01000711.1, forward strand.
ACATCCCCAGCAGCTGGGAGAGAGGAAGTAGGTAGGCATTAGAAAGGATAGTGTTGAAAGCAAGCTTCAGGCAAGAAGCAGCAGAGGCAGCAGATTCTACCTCCCACCCATCACTTAGGAGTATCTGAGACAGGCACAGGAGGCCAGCCGGGCAAATGAAGTATCCTCTAGTGGAGAATCTGAAGGTTAAAAATAAAGTCCACAAAGGCCTTAGCTTTTCTACCTATATTCCATCACCACAATTCTCTCCTATGAATCTCAGTATTTCTGGTTAATCTGAGTCACAGAGAACATTAATAATAATGATTATTGCCTTTCCCCCTACCTCCACCCCTCATCCCAAAGGGCTCACCGTGTCTTTCCTTATATTAGACCCACTCAGGGAACCTATGCAAATCTAGGGCAGCAGTAGTGAGAGATGTGGGCTGGAAGACTTGCCTTTGAGTGTAAGGAATACTTTCTGTGAGATTTAGAGAGAAAAGGAATGAGAACTTGTCAGTCTGTCCCTATCTTGAGGTCCTGTGGGTAGATCCCAGCCTTAGATGCTCTAAGAAATGATCCAGATAGATCATCCTTGGTTGATGAGAAAGGCAAGACCCAGGCCCAGGACTCTCACCCAAGCTGAAAACCAAGCAGAAATACAAATGAGAAGTATGAACTGAGGCTCTAAACACAGAGGGCATGAAGAACAAAGAAAGTATCTGTTGGATTAGGGAGATTTAAATAAATATGTGAAATCATAAGCAAACAGAAAAACATGGTTTAATTTAGTCCTTAGAAAGACTTGAAAGATTCAGAAAAGCTAAAAGATTTAATCAAGGTCTTATATAATATAGAGGGCCAAGACTGGAATCCAGGTCTGTTTGTTGACAAACACACTACACTCTTTGTATTAAATCATTATGTCAAAGAGTAGAGAGGAGCTTTGATATAAGTTCTAAAAGAAGAAACACAAATGGATAAACAAAGAGACCAGAGGAAGTAGATTGCTAAATAAAATTCAAGATGTCCACTGCCAAATATTGCATGAGGCAACACTAAAAATTAGTCACTGTTTATCTCAATGTTGAGTTTAACTGGCATCCTATATTTTTATTTGCTAAATCTGTCAGTCTTTAAAGCAAGCAACTCTTAAAATAAAGCAAATGGCCTAACTGAGGGGAAGGCAATGAAGAGAAAGAAAACAAGGATTTGCAGGGAGGAGGGGAAACATTTGCCTGACTGGGACAGATAGTTCCACGGTAGGAAGTCAGAAGCAAGAAGATGAGGTTGCTAGCAAAGTCTTAAAGAACGGAAAGCTTAGGCTTGATGATGGGGATGGAAGAGTCAGGCTCTAAGTTATAAACTTGAAGGCAAGGAAAAAGTAGTTTTCTAAGATCATAGATTTTAAAAACACTTTAGTATATAACATGGTGCCCATGTAGCCCTGTGTGATGCGTAAAGTAGATGTCATCTTCTAATGTCTGCTCCCCCTCGTCCTACCCACTGGTCTCCACCTTCCTCCTTCCAAACACCGTATCCTGAACTACTCCCCATGACATTCCTGAATCTATCGTTAGAAGGTCATTGGGTGACATGTACAGAAGCTTCTTGTCATTCTTCATTTCACTTTGCCTCTCTCTTTGACATTTAACACCTCTGACAACCTATTCTATCTGTGGTGAAGACATTTCTTGTTCTCCTCCTACCTCTTGGATGACTTGTTTCCAGTTTACTTCCTTCTTCTCTGGCTCTTCTATCCTTTGAAGTCAAGACTGGCAATTTTCATGTTTGGATGCTTTCACTCATTCTGTTTTCAGTGCTTGAATATGTGCACATGATCCCCAAATCTACATCTCCTTTTGATTTTCTGGGTGCTAGATTAGAATTCTAAACTGCCTCACAGAAATTTACACTTACTATCTGCATTCTAACTCATTCTCTTCCTACCATCATCCCTAGCCATCTAATTCACTTGATCGCCCCCATTACTTCTAGGATGAAGTCCAGCCCGTTAGTCAGGTCTGTCTTTGGTCACACAGTTACAGCAAAACTGGATCCAGACCAGAGGTTGGCAGGCTTTTTCTGTGAAGAACCAGACAGTAAACATTTGAGGCTCTGCAAGCTGCACATGGTCCATGTTTCATGTTCCTCTTTGTTGTTTTCTAGTGCGACTCTAAAAATGTTAAAAACAATTCTCAGTTTGAAGGTTGTACAAAAACAAGCTTGAGCTACAACTCACCAACCCCCTGTCTATGAAAAGGCCTACTAACTCCCAATCTTACTTTTTCGTGCTTGAGGAAGTCAAAATTTTATATTTTACTTGTACTTTTTTTCTTTGAAGCTCCATAGGATTCCCCCCACCCCAGTGCTAGGGATAGCACCCAGGATTTCACATGTGCTACCTTACCACAGGGCAAGCATTCTACCACTGACCTACAGCCCACCGTTCCCACCCACCTACTGAAGGACTTCATTTGTGCCTCTCATGGCACATACTCCAGATCATATCTGATTGTTCTACTGAGCTGTTTTTCTTTTTTCTTTTTCTGCCATGATACAGTTAGAATCTTTATTAGTTTGCAGCAGCTGCTGTGACCAAACACCACAAACTGGGTGGTTTAAATGTTGGAAATTTATTGTCTCTTGGTTCTAGAGACCAGATGTCCAAGATCAAGGAGTCAACAGGAGTGGTCCCTTCTGGGGACTGAAGAAGGATCTGCTGTAGGCCCCTGCCCAGCTTCTGGTGCTCTACTGGCATCCTTGGTGCTCCTTGGGCTGAGGATGTATTGTCCTGATTGTTACCTTGATCTTTACATGTCCTTCCCTTTGTCTTGAAGACAGCAATTACTTCTCATTTTACTGCACAGCACCTAGCCCAACATATTATGCATATAGATACTTTAAAATGTTTGTTGAGTGAGTTTAAAACCTAGTGCTGTTTTGTTTTTGCTCTAATTTCAATGAAAGAAGAAAGAAAGGATTTGAAGATTAAACACTCACTTGCAAAATGAGTGATATATTTAGGCTTTATGGACAGCTAGGAGCACTGGGAAAACAAAAAAGTATGAGAGGAATTCCACAACACTAAATTCTGTACTCCCTCCTCCTCACACACACACACACCACCACTGCTATGCTCCAGGTTCCATCTCTCCAAGAGGAAACCTAAGATTTTTCCAAGGGAAAACTGAAACTATCTAGGAGCTATACTTGCCCCTGGGGATTTAATTGTTTCACTCAAATACAAGAAGCCTAGACATGATTAGAATAGGCCCAGACCATCTTCCGGTGAGAAGGCACCTCCTTTTGTGCCTCCCATCTAAATGGCTACTATCAGCTCCCAGAAGTCTGAGCAAAGGCTGAAGGGTTGTGACAACTGTTGCCAAATCAATAGAAAAATGAAAGAATTTTCTTTGGACTTCTTCATATGGCTTTTTTTGTATCTTCCAAAAATGTGTCTTTGTCTTCAGAGTTATGTCTCATAAATACACCTTGCTGCAAAATAAAGGACAAAGCAGCCACAATTAAGAAAAAATATTGAATGAGAGTTGACTACATTATTCCCACAGCTCATCTGAGACCTGGGAGTTAGAACAAAATAATTTCATCTTAATATCAAAGCCTCAAAAAAATGCTTGGAAAGAAATTTATTGATCTACTTTTTTCATGAAGCTCTGCTTCCCGATGACTTCCTACATTTTCTTATTAACTGCATTCGGTATGAGCTGACCAGGAATTGCAGACATCTGCACCCATCAGAATTCCAGAGCATGTTAATCAATAGACTACACCAAAAGCCTTGAGACCTAGATACTTTCCCTTAAATACCTAGGCCTAATTCAACTAGTGACCTTGGAGGAATAGGTGCAGTGGAGCCTCCACCAGGGGCCATCTACCAGTAGACTAGATCAGGGCTGCCGTGAGATGCAGCTGTGGGGCCACGCCTGGAAAGCCTGTAACTGCCTCCCCGCTTCACTTAGGCTCAGTTGTTTGCACAAGCATCACAAAAACATGTCAAAACATCTTGTTAGTTGCAACGCCCCTTTTTCTCCCAGAGGAAACTGACTCCCATGGTTAATAGGACTTTTTTTTAAAGAGAATAAAACCAAGGAAAGTGAGACAGAAAAAAACAATCAAAACAAACCAGTGTAAGTGCTACAGGGCTTCAAAATAATACGAAATCAACAATAGTTACCATAATGCCTCTTGCTGTCTTCAAAATAGCTGCAGATACCTTCAGACATAGTAAAAATCAAACAGAACAGAATGGAACCAATAAAAACAAAGCAATGAATGTAATACAGGATTTCAAAACAAGACAACAATAAATCCAAAATGGCTACCATAATATATCTTGCTACTTTTGAAATAGCTGCTCATGCCATCGGATATAACAAAATCAAACAAAACAGAACAAAACCCAACAAGACAATAAAAAATGATACGGAACTTCAAAACAAGATAATAATGAATTAACAATGGCTACACCTTCAGAAGGAGATCCCCCTAGAAGCCCTGGGTTCCGCTATCCTCTGAATAGATGATCGGACCACTGGTCCTAGACCTGCAAAGTCAGTAAAACACCAAAACACTACAAGCATCAAATTGCATTATACCTCAATAGCTATCACCACAGCCTGTGATTCTCCAGAGCAGCTGGTCACTTATGGGTATGTGTGGGGGTAGGAGGCTCTTCTTGTTTGCCAACCCTGGTGCCGGAAGGGGCTGGAGTCTTGCTGACCCGCGGTCCACGCATGGCGCTGGTTCACAGGGAGGGCTTGCTTCTTGGTGAGTCCTTGCTCTCTTACCCCCTCGCAGTCCGTGAATGGCACTGACTCACGGGGAAAGGCTTGGATCTGGCTGTCCCCTTGCTGGGGCTGGCGGCCCGTGCATGGCGCTGGTTCAATAGGACTTTTAAATGACTGCCGGCAGTTGTATTTAATCAGGCAATAGCTGACAACAGAGGGAGTCTAAAGTTAGTTGGTATGGAAAGCTAGCAAATGTGGTATAGACCCTTATTCCTTAAGGCACGGTCCTGGGCCAACAGCAGCAGCTGTCTCAAACTTAACAGAGATGTAGAATGGCAGACCCCCACCTTAGGTCACTAAATCAGAAGATGCATTTTAGCAAGACTCCAGGTGATTGGTATGTTATCATAGTTTCATGAGCAGTGGTAAGAGGATAAATGTTTGTGGCTTAAAAGCTGTGTGACTTTGGTAAATTATTTGACTTCTTTGTAGCCCAGTTTTCTCACCTGTAATGTGAGGCTGATAATCGTATCTCCTTACACAGTTGCTATGAAACCTCAGTTAATGCATATAACGCATTATGTCTTGCCAGCAGTAGGCACTTAATGTCTGGTGGTCATTATTACTATTATCCTTGATGGGCTCCCTACAGAAAAGTGATTGAACTCCAGGTGACAGAAACTGGGGGAAGGGCACATACAGATGTGTGTATCAGGATGAAGTGAAGTCATCAAGACGTGAGGAAGAACTTCCTTGATTACTAATGAAAAATTTAATTGTGGAAGCATTAGGCCAAGCCTGGAATGCTCAGAACTCCAGTACAAATGGCTGGAATTCACACGACACATTTATTAATATATACCATCGCCAGTCCCTTTGCTAGCACTGGAGATACCAAAGTGAACAAGACCAACAAGGTCCCAGTCCCAAAGTTAAGAGAAGGCCTGCAGTATCTGCTAATGTGGTAGGAAGCAAAGTCTTATCGATACATTATTAGTTTGACAATCCAGTTGTGAGGCATTGGAAATTTGATTTGACTCTCTATGCAGAGCTTATTAACTCGATCACTGGTCCAACTATGCTTCCTTCTATGTCTCATGGACAGTCAGCACAGCTTAGTGGGCCACCATTCAGCAGGACAAAGCACTTGTGGAGTAAGAGTAAGCCACCTTAGCAGCTGAGCCCATGGGAAGACCCAGTAGTACAAGCTGTTCACATGGTCCTAAGTTTTCCGGACCTGCCTTCCTAAAATGCAGATACTACCTTGTTTTTCCTCTGGTTTTACCTTTACTGATGCATGCAACCATCTACCTTCTAGACCCAAACTATTTGGCAGTCTCATTACAAATTACTCCCCACCATCACACCATGTACCTGATACCCTCATTACAAGAGTGGCTGAAATCTGGGCCTCCCTTCAGAAATGTATTGGAAAGCCAAGCTCTGTTTCTCACTGTGTATATGACATTGGGCAACCTACCCAGCCTAAACCTCAGTTTTGCATCTGTGAAATGGTAACTGTAATAGTGAAACAACGATAAAAACAGCTCATATTATCTAAAGCAGGCACTGTTCTGAACACTTCGCCTCTATTGATTCACTTCACCTTCACTACAGTACTGCTTCACAGCATTGTTGTGAAGGTCAAGCAAATCAACATGTAAAAGTGCCTAGAACAGTGTAACATGAATTATTTTATTATTTATTATTCATGTTACCAAAACCCAACAAGCTTGACTGTCCCTGAGTTCCCTCTCCCTGGAACAAGTGACTTCCTCTTCTTTGTGTTGCAGATTCCTCCTTTGATGCAGTTTTTCAGGTTCCACCCGCGGAATAAACTGCCTCTGTTACACATACTGTCAGAGCACTCTAAATATACACCTCAATATCACACTTGTTCTATTGAACTGAAAATAGTATTTGCATGTTTATCTCCACCACTAGACTGTGACCTCCATGGTAAAGATCCTATCTAATTTACTTTATATCACCAAGACTGGCTCTACCATATAGCAAGCACTAAATGAATGTTTGTTGAATGAATAAATTAAGGTCTGACCGAATAATTAAATGCATTCAGAAAAGCCCCTAGAATGGGAAGTTCTGGAGAGAAGCCAATTTGGAGAGTTAAACGATCCAGAGATCTTTGGTCCTGCCGTTCAGGAGCTTCTTCACCTTTGCTAGACCTGGGTTGCCCCTCCCCCACCCAGAACACACCCCAATCCCCCGCCATTACAGACGCAGCACTTGCCTCTGGCAGCGACAGAAATAAGAGGATTACATCATTTGTTACAACAAAATGGTTATTATAGTAATAAGTATAATTAGCATTAGACAATTACAATAATAACACATTTCCTTGATGCAGAGGTACTTTTTTAAAAAACAGGTTTATTTAATGTCCCCCACACTCTCCCCATCAAGAAAAAAACAACTCTTTGGGAAGAGCAGAGGCCTCTTTCATTCTGCCAAGATGCTATCTTAATGAAGGAACATTATTGACAAACCCAATAAAATGGGAGCAGATTCCCTCGGAGCAAAATCTCGTGCTTTCCCTCCGGTTTCTCTGGGGAAACCTTGTGTCTGTCTTTCGAGGGATTTGGAGAACCAGGTGAAGACTAGAGAAGTTGAGAACAGGAAGAGGAAGAAAGAAAAGAGAACTTTTCTCAAACAACCAGAGCTTATTAAAAGTTCTTGACTACGTCCCACCTTCTCTTCTGGAGTTGGACAGATCAGAAAGGGAAGACAAGCTACTTATTCTTGATGATGAGAGAGTGTTTTCTATACTTTTCCAAGCTCTGTAAGAGCAAGAAATTAGTGAGAAGGCACAAAGAACTAGCAAAAAATTATGTTGTAATGAATAATGAACAGGGTACAATTTCACTCCTCATGGACATACTCGTATCAGATACATATGTATCTGGCTAATTATCACTTGCCTTTTCCAAAAATAATTAAGGGAAAGGGGTCAGCAATGATATCAATGAAAGACTAAATATTAGATAGGTGGGAAACCACGACGCACACAGACATTTCATAAACTTGGAGCGTGTATGCTTTCCGTACATGTTCACAGACTTAGACATAACCCATATATATATACACAGACATATACCCTGTACTTAGTAGGCTTTCAATAGATACTTAATGAGCTTATGAAACAACTCCAGTCCTAAAGACAGAGAAGTGTAAAAGTAAGTAGTACAAATAGATAACCTAAAATAGAGACATATAAATATTCATGCATAAAATATATATGTAAAACAATACATGCCTCTAATGTGCATGAAACAGGAATACCCATATACTCATATAGTGTACACACCATTTTATACATACACATAAAATTAAGTCTTACTTTTTTACAATAAGCACAGAAATATATATGGGTCTTGCAAACCCAGGTTACATAAAAAATATGGACACACGGCCACATCTATGTGCAAGTGCAGAGTCATTTAAAAACACTTCAGGGCTGGGGATATAGCTCAGCAGCATAAGCACCTACCTGCATGGCAAGTGCAAGGTCCTCCTGAGTTCAATTCCCTGTATCAAAAAAAACAGACAAAACAAAACACCACATTTATATACATAGATTGGTACAGATAGAGTTGCAGACACAGAACATAAATAAAACCAGAGCAGCTATAAAGATAAGTGCCTCTGCACATCCCTCTTATCTCCTGTAAGTGGCAGTGCCCAGAGGCATGAACTTAACCCAGCGCTCTAGCCCATCATACCCAGTGCTGGGAGATGTAAAAAGGTCTGAACCACCCAGTAGAGGATGTGCTCATCTCTGGAGCCATCCACATGTGTGCATGGCTTGTCCAAGCTCCCTGAGGTTGGCTTGACCACAAATCACTGGGAGTAAAATGTGTGTCAAGCTCCATTCCCAAGTGGTCAAGATAAAACTCCCAAATCTTCCTTGACTCCCAGACTCTGGCACATTCCATCACATTTCCCAGACGACTTTTCTTTTATTCCCTTTGAATTTTCAGCTAAATAGGTTTTGCCCCAGTCCAGGGATTCCCCCATTCTCTCTCACCTTGTCAGCAAAGAAGACTGTCTTTCCTCTCTCAATACCAATGTTCTTCTCTTCCAAGGAGCTTTCTCAGATCTGTCTCTTAAAACATTCAGTTATATCAGAAACAACCGTGTTTTCTTTCTGCAAATACCTTTTGGTAAAATGCATTTTCTTCTGCTCTCTCCAGTCATGTGTTGGTTTAATGTTTATTCCATTATTTGTACATCCTTAATAGAAGTGTCCAGAAATTGGTCTTAGATTTTTTTCTGGTTTTTAGGATTCACTGAGCTTACCTTTGTACAGAACTAGAAGACTGAAGGATAATTTAATTCAGCCTCTTCATTTTCTAAGTAGAGGAACAGAGATCCAGACAGGTGACTTGACCTAACCAGAGTATCATAAAGAAGTGGCACCAAGGGATGCAATTCCAAGTTCCCGTCTCTAATTCAATATCCTTCCACTACATCAGCATTTCCCAAACTGAATTTCTCAGAACACTAATATCTCAAATGCTAAGCACTTTTTCCTTAAAAGGAATTCCATGATAATTAGGAAAATATTGCATATTATGTTCCCTTCTTGAGATTCAAAATGAATGTTAATATGTCAAAGTTTCTTAGAAGTCCTGCATCTTTTTTTTTTAATCCTTTTTTTTTTTTTTTTGGTACTGGGGATTGAACTCATGACCTTATACTTACCAGGCAAGTGCTTGAGCCACTGAGCTAAATCCCCAGCAGAAGTCCTGCATCTTAAGATTTTAATTTTGCCTAGACCATTGCTTCCTAAACTGACCTGACTATGTAATACTTTTTCAAGAGCCCCCTGTTAATATCATGTGACACACAAGTGTTTTGAGGATTATATAGTTTAGGAAACAGAGTCTTCCTTTAAACACAGTATGGAGAGGGACTAAGTTGAATTTCTTCCAAAGATAATAGGAGAGTAAAGCTGAGCAGTAATGTGTGCCGAAGGCTTCTTCCTCCTCCTCGGTGGAAATGTTAACCAGGGTTCAGTAAAATTGAGATAGGGTGTCCCAAGAGATAAAAATGATCCAGAAAGTCTTAATGAAAGGAGACAATCAGAGCCCAGAAACTCTTTTTATTTTTAAAGAGGGTAAAATTAAACATAACAAAACATAAAAAAGCAGATCATAAGATAACAATGTAAGAGACACAGATTTCAAAGCAAGACAACCGGAGATCTTCACTGTCTATCATATTGTCTCTTGTTTTCTTCCAAATAGTTGCCCATATCTTCACATACAATGAATTCATACACAACAAAATAGTATAGAACTGATCAGAACAGGATAATGAAGGCATTTTAGGTCTTCAAGACCAGACAATAGGGAAGTCAACAGTGGCTGCCAGAATGTCTCTCATTCTCTTCAAAATAGCTTCAAAATAGTCCATACCTTCATGTATGTTGAAATTAAACAAAACAAAACAAAATAGACTAAAATCACTTAAGCAAAGAATAATAGTATTGCTGGATTTCACATCATGACGCTACAAAATCAGCACTGGGTACCTTAGTGTCTCTTTTTCTTCAAAGTAGCTGTTCATTTCATCGTGCATTATATTATCGATTCTCATTAACCTTTTAGAAGTTCTACGTATGCATGAGTCTCTACCTGTATATCTATCGTTTCTGTATTAGAGGAAAAAACAAAACAAACCAAGACAAAACAAAACAAATTCCTAGAAAAACACAAAATGAAAAAGACATATAAACAACAATAGCAAAGAACCCAGAACACTGACGATATTGGCCTTCAAAACAAGGTGGTAGGGGCTGGGGATTTAGCTCAGCGGCATAAGCGCCTGCCTCACAAACATGCAGTTGTGAGTTTGATCCCCGGTACAAAAAAAAAAAAAAAAAAACCCAAGGTGGTATTAGCATAACTAGGGTTGTTATTTTACATAATGATCTTCAAGCATTCCTCAGATCACTGTACAATAATATGCACAATTGTTCCAATCCTATGAATATTAACTGTTTTGTTCCAAGACCTTACAGAGTTTGTAGTGCAATCATCTTATCCTAAGTGTGTTTATATTATATATTTTACTTATATCTTCCTTTTTCTTTTTCCTCATTTTCCCAGAGATACTATTTTTTCTCTTTAAGCAGATTCTTATCCTTTCACTGTAATTACTGAGTTTTTTATATCTTGTGTACTCTTACCATTTCTTACACTAGGGAGATTATATGGTATGTACACATGTGAGTTTGATTTATTTCACTTATGAGTATGGTCTCGAGTTGCATCCATTTACTTATAAATATCTCAATGTGATCATTCTTTATGGCTGAGTAGTACTCCATTGTATAAAAATACCACATCTTTTTTATCCATTCCTCAGTTGATGGGCATTTAGATTGTTTCCCAGATCTGGCTATTATAAATTGTGATGCTATAAACATGGGTGCACATATATAACCTTGGTATGAGAAACTAAATTTTTTTTTTTTTTTTGGTCCCAGGGATTGAACTCATAACCTTGCATTTGCCAAGCAGGCACTTAACGCCACTGAGCTAGACCCCGGCCAAGAAACTAAATTCTTCTAATGGTGGAAAGGGAGAAAAGAGGTGTGAACACAATAGGACAATAGGAAACAGGGACCTCAAACCAGTTAGTGAAAAGATGGAAACAGAAGCATTCTGCGTCACAAGAGTCAGCAAGCCCTCATCATGAGAGAGGAGAACCTCATATATAGTGGGCACCCAATACCTATTCGCTGAGTGGAGAAATCAGTAAATAAGGTGATTTGCCTCAAGCAACAGAAAGAGCCAAAGCCAAGTCAATTGGAAGTCCCTGCTAGTTTTCTGCACCTTAAGGGAGGATTAAAAGTCTTTGGGAAGAAGAAGTATATAACAGAGACCTGTAACCTTTGGCTGCCTTAATTCTATAGGGTCTGAGGGATTTTTCCTGGCAAAGCTCAGCAATGGGATTGAGTATAGTTAGTGGAGAGAATGAGTCAGATTGAGTTGTTTGTTTGTTCTCTAGGGCAGGGACATGCAAGAGTCAATAAACACACTGGAGCCTCTTTGACTGGAGCTTGGAGCAAGAGATGAGCTTGTTTGTTCTAGAGAATTTGAACCTGGGTCAAAATGGCTCTCAAGGCCTCCCTTGCCCGAGGTAGGGACCTCCAGGCAGCAACTAAGGTCATCCACTGGGCAGCCAGGTGTTAACAATGCATTTCACATAGTAAGGTTCCTTTGCGAGACTGTTTTTTAAGACTCATAACATGCAGTGGACATGCCAGTCTGGCACCTACTAGTTGTGGGGTGTTTCATTATTTGACATGACCATAAAATTGGTAATAGCATCGGGTTAAGAGTATGGCATATCCAAGCTGGCTAACAGGGTTACAGAATCCTAGAACTGGAAATAGTCTTAATAGTAAATTTTAAATACCCACTACTTCTAAGTAGGATAACCATTCTCCTGAGTCACACAGTCTTCTTTTTGTCTCCCCAAATACAGAGATAATTTTTTGTTTGTTTGTTTGTTTGTTACCAGGGATCAAACTTGGCCTCACACTTGCCACGCAGGGGTTTATGCTGCTGAGCTAAACCCCTGGCTATATAAAGGTAATTTTAACTTTCTCATGTTACTTAATCTCAGGTCCACTTCCAGGCAGGTAACAATATAAGATGCCCTATGTGTTCTCAGCCTTGCCCTTAAGATGTTCCTTATGTAATTAAATTGGTAGAAAATATAAATACATTGCAAATGATGTTAGAACACTTAGGAAGTAACTATAACCTGTAACTGGGCTAAAATGATACAGAGCCAAGGAACATTCAAAAATAGAAGAGAAGCTGGGTGTGGTGGTACACACCTGTAATCCCAGCTCTTAAGAGGCTGTCAGGAAGATTGTTGTGAGTTCAAGGCCAGCCTGGGCTATATAGTGAGTCCAGGGCCAGCCTAAACTACATAGTGAAACTCTGTCTCAAAAAAAAAAAAAAAAAAGAAGGAATTGAGAAAGGCTTCCTGGAAGAGGGAGTCCAGCTCGTTTGGACAGGAAGAATAGGCAGAAGGAGGAGAAAAAGTAAGACTTCCTAGCCCGGGGAAGGGCAGAGTTTAAAGAAAGTTTTGAGATGGAAAACACATATGGACTGAAGGCCGGGAAGACACTTGGATTGGCTCTAGTAGACAACAGAAATAAGGGGAAAATGATTGATAAGGGAGCTTTGGGAATAAGACTAGAATTTGATTGGGAAGTGTAGTAGTATGGTGCAGTGTTAAGAACCTTGAAATGTGAGTCAAGAGACACAGGTTGTAGTCCTAGATTTGCCACCATTTCTATTCCGACAATTTTAGCCTGTAAGATAGCAAGTTTCACATAAGGTCCTCTGTAGTTCCAATCCTCTGCAATTCGAAGGAACAAGTAAGGACTATCATGCTGGGTCCTCCACAAATCCATTTAATATTTTTTCCTTATACAAGACAAGTCTAAGTTCCCTTTATCCCTGCGACTGAATTACAACTTGAGCATATTTACTACGTCAAAGATTAATCCTCTAAACCCGGCAAGCTCGCTGGTTGAGCTGCAAGGAAATATCTCTATAAAAAGAATAGACTCTATAAATTATTGGTCACTTACCTAAGGTTGTTACTAAATTATTTTAAAAGGATATATATTCTGCTCCTACACTCTCACTTCTGTCTTTCTCAGACTAATTGCTTCCTGAACTAGGAAGGGTGTCCAGACAGAGACCTAGGAAGTTTGATATATTCCGGATCCTTCAACTGCTGAGATCCTAGATGATAAATAAACTGCACAGTAGAATTTGAATCAACCTATTCACAGACATGAAAGGAGTAAGAGGGTAAGTCATTGGAATTACCCTCTTCTTTTCCCTTCTACATTCTAAGCAGCATAACATTTCATCAGGCTTTAATTAAGGAAGCGTCAACTTTCCTGTGCTCCCACCTCAGCCCTTATCATACTGTATTTTAAATGTCCAATATTTCTGCCCATCTCTCTGGACTGAAAGCTCCTTGATGGCAGGGATTTAATTTGATCCACCTCTAAGTCAGAGCTGGCACAGTGACTAGCACACAGCTGGCATTTTGTGAACGATTACTCCTTGCCCGAATGCACAGATCAGGGATGGTGAACGTTTTAGAGATGAGTGCTCAAATGTCAACCCAAAGCCCACTTATGGATCACAAAGTTCCAACACTGCAGTTAAACCTGAATACTGAGATTTTAGTTTAGAAAAAAAATAACTCATACATTAACTTTTTTTGTCTTAAAAACACAGTAACACATGTGCCATTGGTTTGGCACTACTGGCATAGATGAAGAAATCCATAATAATACTGAGGTGACTTCAGTGTGTTACCTTAGTCATAATCAGTTTTCCCTTCTGCTGAATGGATCAGCAAATGATCCTGAGTCTGAGTTAGATCTTCTGCATCCCAGTACCTCATGATCACCTTTACTACAGCTCTTACCATGCTCCATTGTAAATTGTGTTTTACTTGTTTATCTCTCCACCAACCTGAAAGCACCCAAATATAGAGACCTTGACCAGAGTAGCAGATATCACAAATAAGGCACAGTAGCACCTTGCTTCATGAACTTAATTTGTCTACAATGTTAGAAAAGATGGCCAAGGTCATGTTTGTCACCCAATGCAGAATTTTCAGAATTTGTGGACAAAAACAGAAGCATTTGTGAACTGAGGTGCTCCTGTAAATTGTTGAATAAATTAATGAAGCACAATGACTCATATTTCTGTGATATAACCAAAAATAATCTTTTAAGAAAATATCAAGCCAGTATCTATGATACAAATACACTATATAGAAGGAATCTATTTAATTTTAATTTTTCCAAGCATACTTCAGAAAAACAAAAGTTGTCTACACAGACCAAATTATCCAGGTAGTTGCTCATCACTAGTGCACTAACGTATATGTATTAAGGGTCTAAATTGTACTATGAGCCATGTGAAATGGAGCAAAATATGCAGACACAGGTCCTGCTCCCAAGGGACTCCCAGACCAACCTAAGAAAGTTGAAGACTGTCAATGCTGCACAATTAGCCAAAGAAAGACGTCAAACAAGGTAAGGCTGTAGAGTATTTGGCTTAGGAAATGAACAGATTGCTAATCACTCACACCTGACACATTATACGCTTACCAGTCCACAAAAGTTACTTAGGTTGAAAAAAAAAAGTTACTTAGGTATAGTAAGGAAGGTATAGGAAGAGTGGAAACAGCCTTCTACTGGAAGGCTTATGATGAGGAAATAGCAATCTAATAGTTGAGATATGTCTGAAATGCAATTTGTAAGAATGCATTTCTTCTTTGGAAGATTGTAATTAAGAGAATAGATCAAAAAGTTCAGGCCAAGACTAGAGTGGTGGTGAGATAGGAGGATCTCAGGTCCGATTTTTTAAAGTATCATAAGATTCTTACAAGAGCTGGAAGCATACTGTAGCGGATCATTAGGAGGGATTGATGGGGCTATTAGCCAACTAATCAACTGGAAAACAAAGACAAACTCTCATTGATCCATAACAGGATCTCTATTCCTAAGGTAGTCCATGTCTTAAACTTCCCCATCTCTACACAAAGGTCATGTCCCCTATCTAAGAATGAACCCCTCCTATTCATCTCTGTACTTGCCTCCCCCCAGGAAGTGTTCCATAGCCAGTGACCCCAAAATGGATTTCCCCATACACAGATATTTCAAGATGAGCCAAGCTATTACTATTTATTAATTTCCTGACCTTTTGTTCCCCATTATCTGCCCCTGGATTGTATCCTGTCTTGTCTCAGTGGAAAGGCTCCTTTGTGACTTCTGCTCCCACAAGTCAACCATGATAGGAGAGCACAGATGGCCTGAAAAAAGACAGCCATCGGATGGTTCTGTTCTCTGCATGGCAGAATCTGCCAAGGTCTCTCCTCACACTGGAGTTATGGAGCAGGAGTTATGGTTCTCCCTGTAAAAAAGTCA
Organism: Hydrochoerus hydrochaeris; assembly: GCA_004027455.1. Lineage (NCBI taxonomy): Eukaryota > Metazoa > Chordata > Mammalia > Rodentia > Hydrochaeridae > Hydrochoerus > Hydrochoerus hydrochaeris. Next base: position 113,789 of record PVLA01000711.1, read on the forward strand.
TTATAATTATGAAAAATGTCTACAGCTCTTTCCACCATTTAGGCAAAGCCTCTGGCTGTCCTGATGAACAGAGATTTAAGATCCTGTTCTCCATAAAGATCGCTAGATAGCCCAAGAGATAGATGTGTTAACGCTTAATTGGTCATTGTTGAGTCATCAAATCTGTTTCAAAGAGCAGGATTGGACAATCCTGACAGCTAAGGGAGGGCAGAGCACAGTCACTGAGGAGGGTGGCAAGGGACTAGCTCAGTCCTCTCTTTCTACAGTGGCTCCCCCTGCACTTTCACTCTTCGTATGCACAGAATTTCCAAGAACAGATTACGGTCGTTTCCAGACCAGCTTCTTTCAATTCTGCAGTGAGACAATGTTTTCTTTGGTCTAATCCTAACCCCTCATGTTTAAGATTCCAGTTGTCTCTGCTGTACCCTCAGGAAAGGCCAGCAGCTTCCTGTTCTTGAGCTTGTAATACTTCAAATCCATTGGTCAGCATTTTCTTTTCTTCCTATCCCTCTTGTTCCCAACCCCACTCCTTATGTTAATCTTCTCTGTATATTAATCACATCTTTCTTATTTATAGCTACTTTTAAGCTATATAACTTTAAAAACCACTTCCCGTCTTCTCATTATTACAGTGAATATCAGTATTTCAGAATGGGTAAACTGTTATATAAACAATAGTCACTCTCAGCATCAAACAGTGAATACAGAGAAATATGCCAAACTCCAAAGGCCAGTAGCCTGGGAGCTAATAAGATACAGTACTGGTGCAAAGGAAGAAGATAGCCCAATTTGTAATTTGTGGTTCCAAAGGTCAAGGGAGAGAGGATGATCTATGTGGCTAAAATAAGAGCACTACTACTAGAATGCATGAAATCTTACCCCAGGCTTTTAAACACAAAAGAGCATCTCTTCTGTCTGGCTCAGAAAATTTTTCAGGAAGTAAAAATAACTTTGAAGGAGGGAAGGACAAAATGACTCCTCAAGGAAGGTCTGTGAGCTTTCCACTATTTGTAGAAATGCTACAACCATGATGTTGGCTCCCAGAGCAAAGATACTGAGGACAAGGCCAAGATGAGAAATAAGAATCTGTTGAGTACACAGTTCTCAGATGAAGATATACAATCAGCAAATAAATACATGAAAAACTGCAACATTACCAGTCATTCGAGAGATACAAATTAAAACAACACTGAGATTACATCTCACCCCAGAAAAAATGGCTAATATCAAGAAATCAACCAATTACAAAGGCTAGAGGGGCTGTGAGGAGAAAGGAACGCTTCTCCACTGTTGGTGGGAATGCAGACTATGCTACCACTGTGGAAATCAGTGTGGAGATTCCTCAGAAAACTAGTATTGGAGGTCCCATTCGACCCAGCTATTCCCCTTCTGGGAACCTTCTCAAAAGGATTAAAAACATCATACCATAGAAATATGTGTGCACCTATGTTTATAGCAGCACAGTTATAATAGCCAGATCTTGGAAACAACCTAAATGCCCATCAACTGAGAGAAAGATTACAAAGATGTGGTATTGTTATACAATGTAGTACTACTCAGCCATAAGGAATGATAAACTGGACACTTTTATAAGTAAATGGATATACCTTAAAAACATACTCATTAGTGAAATAAATAAGACACACATGTGTAAACATCATATTGTTTCATTAGTGTACAAGCTGAAAGAAAAAACATGTACACGTGTATGTATATGTATATAAAAATAGTTAAGATATACTACTGATTTCTCTGAATTTGCTAAAGAGAAAGATTTGTGCTATTATTGTTTGGACAGTTAAATACAGATGTCTTGTGCTCTGGGTGAATGATTTGGGGATGACAGTGAGCAATGTATGTACCATTGTTGCCCCTGATTGACATGCTTTGAAATTTTATTGTAGTTGTCTTCTTCTTCTTCTTCTTCTTCTTCTTCTTCCTCTTCCTCTTCTTCTTCTTCTTCCTCTTTATCTTTGAATAAAGTGAATTTGAAGAACATTTTTTTCTCATTCCCACCAAAAAACAGAAGGAAAGAAAGAAAGAAAGAAAGAAAGAAAGAAAGAAAGAAAGAAAGAAAGAAAGAAAGAAAGAAAAGAATTCTAGGCTCTGGTTCCCTCCGTTTTTGTTTTTTATCGGTACCGGGGATTGAACTCATGACCGCATGCTTGTAAGGCAGGTGTTTATGCCGCTGAGCTAAATCCCCAGCCCCAAGTTCCCTCCGTTTGTGATATTTCCACCCACCACCCCACTGAGGTGGTTGCAAGAGCAATGGAGCAGCAAGTCCAGTTTTACTCTCTCCAAATGCTCTGCGGTTATCCACCATTATTAGGGGCCAAAGCCCAGGATACAACTTTACCATTCTTGGACCAAAAAACAGACTTTGTGTACTCCATGGCTGTGCTCACTCAGAAACAGATTCCCCAAGATCTGCTCCAAGGGTCCTCCTTCCTCTCCTGCTCCTCCTCTCCAACCACTTGAGACAGAAATGAAAATGCTTCAGCTATTTATTTATTTATCTATCTATTTAGCATGTGTGCAAGTTTCCAGTTCTTTATTGCATTGAAATGGGAACAGGCCAGGTAAATGGATCATAGAATCACTTGTAAGAGCTGCAAGCAGGAAAGTCAAAAGTTTAAGGACAGCTCCTGGGCCAGGAATTGTACCAAGACATCTTGCAAAGAAAATTAGCCACATGACCTGTGGCTGTACCCCAGCATATACCAAAGCCTGCATCTGGCATCCATAGGATGGACTTTGCGCTATTTTTCTTTTCATAGTTTCATTTTTTTCCTACTTGAATTTTTAGAGTGAGTAGCCTAGTCTGAGACCAATCTCTCTCTATCTCTGTTGCTTTTTTTCTTCTCTCTCTCTCTCTTACTGGTTGCAGCAATGGCTGCAGAGTAAATGCTTCATTTAAAACTCTTTTTACATTTAAAACTTCCGTGGTTTGGCATGTTCCATGGCCCTTCTATACACTTAGCTATGATCCTGAGCCACTGTAGTTAAAACCCACTTCCTCTTTCCTCATGCTACTGCTAGAACTGTTTTTCTCAAGTTCTTCTGCACTAATCACTCTCCTCTCCTTGAATCCTGGAGTCAGAAGTCAAAGAAGCTGATATTATCCTTCATCCCTGGCTTCTGGCCTCTTTCATTCTAAACTCTTCAAAAACACTTCACATCTAGTGGATGAGGAATTTAGAACTTACTGAGCTCTGCAGTGCTACCTGCCCAGCTGCAGAGGGAGGATGGTGAACAGTAAAAGGAACTTCGCTGATGCCCCATCAGAATCTCAGGCAGGTAGAGCAAGGCAGTTAGCCATTCCACCAAGAACTAGATGCTGTCTTGGGGGACAGAGGGAACTATATGCTCTGATCATCTAGAGTAATTACCGCCGCCACTACCCTAACAATAATAACTCCAGAACCACTGGCAGCCCTTTTCATCTAAAGATCTCAAAGCACTTAGCCGCCAGGTGCTTATTAAGCCCTCTTGGGTGAGGTTGGCCTGACGGGTCTGAGCCTTTACTACAGACAGTCAGGGTCAAGGGGTGACTCAGAGAAGCTAAGGAGCCAAATGTTACAGGGGCAGGGGGCCCATCGGCTTCCTACACGTGGGAAAATGAGCCTGCTTGGCCTGCACTGGGTCTGGACTCCAAGGGAATGGCAAGCAAGCTAGCTCCTCCCTCCACCCCCCAGTCTACAAGCAGGGTCATGTAGAATTAATCCAACACAGAGCTCATTTACCCCAAATACCAGACAGGACTGTTTACACCCCAAGGACTGGCAGGAGGCATGGAGAAGTGGGCACAGGCAGAAGTAATTTTGGAAGCTAGAAGCAGAAATTAGAAAAACATCTTCTCTTAAAGGGGATGAATAGTGGCTGAGGACACACTCCCTAAATTAAGAAGGGGGTTTTAAGGAGAATGGTTCTGAAAAACACAAGTCTTAGGAGTGACAGTGTGTAGAAAGCACTTCTTTCATTTCATTTTTCTGAGTCAAATTTTCTGTAGAAATGGTCTCTTTATGAAACCTGAATTCAATGTACAAAGTGAAAGTTTTCTCCCACTGCATTCTACTCTTGCAATGTGTAGCTCAGAATGAGATTTCCATTGATCACCCCACCCTGCTCCTCTGTCCCACGTTGGATCCCCCATAAGCCTACACTGTGAGCAATGTGCATCAGGTATATGAACACGTTTGAATTTGCCTCTTCTACTTTCACAGAGATCACCATACAGGGTGAATCCAAAAGCATTTTGAGCAGCTCTGTCTGATACAGACCCCAAAATCTGCCTTTGAAAAATGGACGTAAAATAAATCCATAGACCATTTGGATATAGCACTAGAAGGGCAATTTCAGAAAAGCATACACTCCACTCAACCATTACAACAGAAAGCTTAAAAGTTTTTTGCCTGGTGGCTTATGGTGTTTATTTGTTTGTTTGTTTTGGTACCAGGGATTGAACTCATGACCTTGTGCTTGTCAGACAGGCACTTATGCCACTAAGCTAAATCCCAAGCTCCTGGCTTATGTTTTTGAATAGAGTCAAACCCACATCAGAAAATATACTTTAGAAGAATGGCATTTGGGGTAGCAATTTGGAAATACACAAGTGGACAAGATAGTATACTTGTCCTGCTCTCTTTGGATGACCCAGAGCAGGTCATCACTGATTCACCTCATGGCAGGCAATTTCTGGCATTTCAACTACAGTCACTTTCAAGAAGACTGTATTTAGTGTTTTTAGCTGAACATCCCAAACCTAAAATAAAACAGTAGAGTCACTTAGTAACCTAACCTATGGACTTGGAGAAAGATGACTCTCTGAGTACCCAGTTTCAAGATTTAATGAGTTAGGAAAACATCCCTTGAGGAGAGAAGGTTAAGCTATAGCTCCCAGGTTTTGGTGTCCTCTAGAAAACAAAGCCCTTAAAAATGCAAAGATCCCAATACTCAATGTCTTGCTCCTGGGTATTTCCATCTCTCTAAAACTCTAAATTCAAAAAAAGTTTAAATGTATTCTCTGATTTGAGTGTACTTATCAAGGCCATCACTGTACCTTCTAAGTGCAAAGGACCTGCCTCTCCCTGTCAAACATAACTCTGCTAGACAGGAAAAAAGAGAAGAAATCTATTTGTCCAGAAATCCGGGGTCCCCACCCCCAGGTTCCAAGAGGTGGGGGAGGCAGGGGAAAGGCACTCATTAGCAAGTTGCAGGTGGTGTTACTAGGGTGTTATTTATTATTTGTTGGCTGCTGAGGTTTTCCTGAGCCTGAGCCTGCAAAGACAGAGCCATTGCCTCAGGGGCTGCAAAGTCTGAGACAGACAAACAACACACAACCCAATCATGAAATCTGCCCCACTGGGGAGCTGGGGGCCACCTTGGGGATAGGAGCCACCTTCTATCTGGGGAGTACTCTGGTTCCTGAAAGTGCTGGGGAAGGTACAAATGTGCAGCTGAAAAACTAGGCCAGAGAGAAGCAGGCTTTGCAAAGGAATGAGGGGCTCCAAAGACCGGAGGCCAGGCACAGGTTGAGGCAAGAGGTCTTAGAATGGTGTGAGAAGTAGGAGGAAATGAGATCAGGGTTACAGGCTGGGACAGCAGGCAGAGGAGGCAGGTTGGGGGGAGAGGCACTGCTGAATGAATGGGGGAGGCCAAGAGATGTCATCAGCTGTTGCGTGGGGGATGCTGATGCCAGAGCACAAGTTGTGGCAAGAAATGAACTGCCAAAGGTACCAAATGATTGAATGAGAGTTTAACCAGAGGGAAGAGGGGCTTGGTCATCAGAATACCCTGCATTAAGATGCTACCATTTCATGACAACTAGTTCACTCTCCCACAGAAAGCAGACTCAAAGGAAAAAGGCTAGCATGAGGCATGGTAGAATTCTCTAGAACAACATTTGGCTACATATCTCTTTGATGGAAGAAGCCCAGCTACCTAAGAGAGTGAAGAAAGCTCTAACACTCTCTCATGACCTCGTGGCCTAGGAAAGTCATTTGAGAGCCCATTATGCCCTGGGAGTCTTATCCCCTGGAGTTTACCCTATTGTCCAGCTTCTTAGTCTGGTCCCATCCTCTGTGCAGACCTCACCAATGCAGGGACCTTGTTTGAGGATTTAGAAGCAAGATAACTTCTAGCCAAAGGAAAGCACCTCTCTCCATTTTTGGTGTTTTAAGTATGTGCTTCAAAGAAGCACACACATGAAAGGGAGAGGAAAATGCGGGCTCTCATCTGGTTAGCCAGGTCAGCCTGGAAACTGATGAGGTGAGAGCTGTCAGAAGCACATTTGGTCCTTGCACCTGACCCAGCAACTGAAAGCAAGGCTTGATAGGAAGACTGGATAGACTCTAATCTAAATAAGTCAGTCACGTGCTGACTGTAAAGATGTCCTCGTTGAATATAACTTCAACACCTCCCCCTTTAACTTATCTCTTTTTCTCTTATTTGGAAAAGAAGACAAACAAGTATCCTTCATTTAAGAACCATAGGAACTGGTGGCAAAAGCTCAAACCAGGTCATCAAATTCTTCAGTGCCTCCTGAATTCAGCACTCTTTGCTGCTTTCCTGCCAGACTAGGCCAAATGAGGAACTTCAAACAGAAGAAACATTCAGGAGCTCATCTGTATCTCTCTTTCAAAGCATGCACCCATTTCTCAGTATCTTTGGAGTGCTCACCTCTCCAAACAGTATGACCGAACATGTAGTCTGCTCTCCTATGTGAATTTGTACCCAAGCAGAGAGGCCAAATACCAGCCTCTTTTTTAGATTCACAATCTATAGCAGGATGGACTGAAGTGGCACTTTCTAAGATCTAGGAGACTCCAGTCTGGACATCTCTTTGGTGGGGACAGTTATAGGGTCACTACAAACAGTGAGGCTCACCTCCTCTAGCATATCCATAGATGTGAGTGCAGGACAGTCTTACTGCCAGCTTCCACTTCTACATGGGATAAGATATAGTCACAACTGCAATGTAGGAAAAAAAGGCTTTACAATTTCCCACTTCCACCCCAATTTGTTCATTCCTAAATTGTGTAAACACTGGCACTGGAAAACAATAACCAAAAATTTCAGAAATATTTGATAAATTTTCTAAAGTCTATTTGGCTCTGAAATGGATCATATAAAGCTTGTGTACATGTGTAGGTAAATGGATACAACTTGAAAACATACTCATTAGTGAAATAAATAATACACATGTGTAAACATCATATTGTTTCATTAGTGTGACAAGCTGAAAGAAAAAACATATGCATATGTGTATGTATATGTATATAAAAATGGCTAATACAGTTATACTACTGATTTCTCTGAATTCACTGAAGAGAAAGCTTTGTGCTGGTATTGTTCAGACAATTGAACACAGATGTCGTGTGCTCTGGGTGAATGATTTGGGAATGACAATGCGCAATGTATGTACCATTGTTGTTCCAATTAACATGTTTTGAATTTTTGTTGTAGTTTTTTTTTTCTTTTTCTTCTTTGTTTTTCTTTTTATCCTTGAAATAACATGGATTTGGAAAAAAATTTTAATAAAGCTTATGTAAAATATTTAACCATTATATTTAGGCAGGCATTAGATGACATTTCCTTAACACATGCTTGTCCAGAGCTGTGTGGCAGAAGCAAGGTTGAGGTAACAAATTCCCAGCACAGATGTCATAGGATGGAAAATAAACAATCAACTGTATTGAAATAGTGCATCTCCTACCAAACTCTATTACTCTGCACAGAGAAACCCAGACCCTCCATCCATCCACCAGGGGGCCAAGCAGCAAACAGTCTTTCCCTATAGCAAGCACAGGGGCTGAGAGAAACAAGCTATTATTTCTAACCACAGCAAGCTTTCAGGGCACAGGAGGATCTATTCTCATAATATTAATGGTGGAATAAATTCTACCCTTCAATTGGTTTTCAATTTGACTAATTTATTGAAAGAGAAGGCAATCAGGCCAGGTACAGTGGAAAACTTTCTAATAGAAATGCTGGGTTTAATAACCTCTAGACTCTCTGAGACTGCATACTTGTTTTAATAAATGCATAGGATCTGTTCTCGTTTTCAAGCTAGATATCCTGAGGCAGTGGGATTGGCACAATGACTATCTATCTGCTTCCTCAGCATCTTGAATCTTCATGCCTAGGAGAAGCCAGATCCAATATCCCAGAGGTGAAGGCTGCAGTGTTATTTTACAAACAAGCCCTCCCTATATCAACGCCACTTACTGTACTGGAAGCCGGTATTAAGTGAACCACTAGTGTAGTGCATCAAGGGCTTATTGAATATTGATTCCCATTTACGTGACAGCAAAATGGCCTAAGAAATCTTCTCTGGATGCCTTAGCTCCTTGATAAAGAGGGTGTTCGTTTTGTTTTATGAAGCTGGGATCCAGGCCAGTCACATCTTATAGCTCCACTTACTTTTATTTAATAAAAACAAGGGATGGTATGAATGAGGAAGGGGGAGTGTATTGTATCATGTTGTTTTTCAAGAGGATTCGATCTGTTAGCAAAGCAAGATGAACAAGAGTTAGATCTCAGGCAAGATTTTGCTTCAAGCCATGAGCCAAGGAAGGGAACAGAGAAATCCCAAAGTGGATAACCCCAAAGGCAGGTATGTATCCCCTATACATGGAGCTAGGGATGAGATATGGATGAGACTTTGCTGATTAGAAAATGCTATACCAACAAACAATGGAAGGAAATTGCTTTTGGCATCAAGAAGCAGAATCATAATCCCCCTATAGGGAATCAGGAATCCCCCTACAGGGAATCAGGAATCCAAAGGTTGCCATATCCCATCCCCATAATGCCAGACCTTTTCCAACCTAGCCCTTAATCTGCAGTATATGAGACTTGCTCATGTTCTCCAAATTTTTCAGAAAAAAAGAGAGATTACATTTGTTTTTTCCACATCACCCCAATTTCTGGCAGCAAAAATTTTCCTAATGTTAAATATTAGTTCTACTCATCCATTTCTTCAAAATGTTCCCTTGGAAAATTAACAGCACTTTAATGCAAAGGAATTCCATCTCAGAACAGAATGAGGCAGGGGCTGAGGGGAGGACAGGAGAGGTGTCGAAGGTGAATTCCCTCCTGGCTCCCTAACCTTATCCCACCCAAGCTCCACTCCTAAGGTTAGACACAAGTCCTCTCAGCATGGAGCCCAGAAACCCACAGAAGAGTGAGGAGTCTCTCTAGAGAGCTTTAACCACCGAAGCCATTCTCCTCCATCTTTACTACATGGGGTGCAGAGGCAGAGGGACGACGAAATTGGAGACATGGCAACAGGGGGGTGAACAGGGGAGTTGGGGAGTGACCACAAATCGGTCAGCCTGCCAAGAGCCACTGACCCTGTTTTAATATCCCAGAGGTTGGAGGCAAGAGTAGAAATCACAGGCTCCAGAAAAAACAATCTTTGAAAGAAAATTGCCTGTCTCAGCCAGAGATATATGAAAGTGCAGTTACAGTCGGGGGGAGTGACCGTAAAACTACACCTGGTTATTGCACTGACTGGCTGACATCATGATGCTTTTGCACTCCAAATAGTTGTGTTTGAAATGAAAAATCCCTGTGGACTTGAGTAACTAAGATGATGTGTGATGCAGTAAGTAGAAGACAGAGGGCAGGGCTGGTCACAGCATCAGGGTAGAGGCAAATGTGATGGCCGGGTGGGAGCGAGATGGACAGGTTGCAGGGATAAAGGGGATCAGATGAGACCAGAAATTTAGAACTCATGATACCAAGGGCTAGGAGACAGGAGCATTCTTTTGCCAAGTTCACAAAGGAACCCCCCATCTTGGTCCTCTGGCAGCCTTTGTCTGGTGTTCATTCATGTCTCTGCCTTTCCAAATGACTGTACATCTCTTCATTCCTTCACTTATCTTTTACTGTTTCCTTCTCCCGTGTCCATCTTTCAGTCTTTCACTCTCTGCTTCTGTCCCATGTTCATTATCTGCTCCTGTAACTGTAACAATATTTGTGTCTCTATCTTCATGGTATTTCTCTTTCACTATCTTTCCATTTTTCTTATAGTCAACCTTATATGTCCATCTATTTGGACATCACTGTTTCTCTCCCTGGTTCCACTCTAATGAAAAGCGGCTAGGGAGCAGAAAGAGGCAATTCTAAAGAAAATTGCTACCTTTTATCAAATACTTACTAAATGTCAAGCCCTCACTTAATTAATTCTCTTGATTTAATTCTTAAAATTAGTCTCAGATGTAGGCTTTGATTATCCCCATTTTACAGATGGTAACATAAAATCAAAAAGTCTAAGTAATATAAAACAAAGTGCGTAGTTGGAATTCAAAACCAGATCTGCTCAACTTTGAAATTCTCACCTTTAACAATTAATAAATAAGAAAACCCTGACAGAAACATGGTAAAAGTGCAAGTCAATAGGGAAGATTTTGGAGAAACCTGTGGTGTCTGGAGCAGGTGTGTTTCAGACCTATCCATGGAAGAAATGCCATTTCTTCACCTGCCTGCCTTCTAGCTTGACAGACAGATTACCAGCTCTGTCAAAGAGGTCAGCAGCACTTTTGCAACCCAAAATTTGAATGTAGGAGAAAAGAGGACAATCTGTCCCAAGAGAAGCATACTCCACCCCCACTCTGGGCCTATTTTTTATCTAAACTTCCCTAAACCTGTCCTTTCCAACTGAGTCCTCAAACCCTTCATGGGAAAAGACTGTTTCCTTGTGGCTTGGAGTAACACTATCTCTTGCAGCCAAAGACACTTGTTTATTTGTTACATGTAAATAACACCATCAGAAGCTATATTGGATCACAAAATTCTCATACTGGAAGACAGGTCTTTTACCTATCCCCAGTCAATCTCTCCTTCATTTTAAAGCTCCTTCTCTCCATGTCCCTCTTCATATACACTTGCTGCTCATGAATTTTTTCCTCTCTCTCTCTCTCTCTCTCTCTCTCTCTCTCTCTCTCTCTCTCTACCTCTCTCCCTCTCTACTGCTAAAACTGGATCTCAGTGGAAACACTCTAGCTATCCAGTTTTTGTATAAGGCATAGTGTCTTCTAGCTCCCATGAGTGCCTCACATGTGCCATGGAGCCTGAGATGGAATCTCTGTTATTTCAGCATCGTTACAAATGGAATACTTGGTCATAAAAATTATAGAGCCTGTTGAAAACGAGATAGCGTGCACACTCATTATAATTCTTTCATAGTTTCTCCTGACTAAATTTTCATGTTTCACCATCTTCCCATTGTCATCAATATCCCCCCTACTTCCAAGTGTCCAAAATATTGAGTCTTCCCTAGAAAGAAGCCCATAGCAGAACAGACGCAGAGCCACACAGCCTTATCAGAAGTTTGTGCACCTGGACTGATAGAGCCTGACCTAAAAATTGAGGAGTTTTTAAAAATAAATACATACTCCTTCTGTCATAAAACAGTTCCATGCACATGAGTCAACATCTCAGATACCTTCTGAAGTAGAAAAGTAGGATTTTGTTAGACTCTGTCCTCATCAGCCAGTCTATGCTGACATTGGCATTGAGATTCAGACAAGAGGGGAATCCACTCTTGCCTGCAGGAAGGCAGGAGGAAAAACAATGAGCATGTTTAGAACACAAATATTGAGCCCAATGCTACAGTAAGAGCCAGACCCAGAGCTGTTATAAAATACAAGACTGAGACATCCTGGAGATAATAATTGGCTCCATACCATTCCCAGAAGAAACAGCAGTGAATGATATTATTACTTACTCTGAATGACTGAAATGCTGAAAATTATATTCTGAAAGATCTAGGCTGTGACATCACTCCTGGTCCTCACCACCAGGCCCCTCTGCCTCACCCTGCCACTTCCAGTCATGCAATAACACTCAAGCACTAGATACCAGCAAGTGGTAAAGTTCAAAGGGAAATTCTTCAGGGAGTAAGTACCATTGGATATGACAAGAGATACACATGAGGTCTTGCTCAGCAACATCTAAGGCCCCTGCTCCAGAAATTATTGAGAAATACATCTCTCCACCAAGAAGAAGAACATTATCCAGAAACCCAGAGGCCTGGAAAAATGTGGCAAGGATTCAGAGTAATTTTTACCCATGACTCTTGGGAAACAGACTTCTTAGTTACATTATTTTCCCACTTTACAGACCACAGAGCACATCTTAATCCAAACTTTGCCTTTCAGTTACTTCATAATCCTTTCATGGCCTTGAAAGCAATAAATCAAGTGGATCCTGACATCCTTTCCTCAAGGTAACCAAGGAGGGCAAAGCATGAGCTAAAGAATTCAAACTCCCACTTCACAGCCTTGACCTCAGCAGGTCACAGCTCTGATACCAAGAAGGAGGAAAACAGGGGAAGATGTTCCCCATTTCCTTGGATTCCCAAAGAAAGAAGGAACAGAAAAGAGGTAGGCTGGATATGAGCCAAGCAGACTCAGACCGGCTCCAAGTATTCCCAGCTGTGGACTCAACTTCTTGGATGAGAGCAAAGAATGAGACCAGACGATTGCTATGTGAAGAACAGGTTTGACTCCCACACCCTGTCTCCACTTCATGCCTCTCCTCACTCCCTCTCAGTGGGACAAGGAAGAAGGAGAGAATTATACCCGCTCCTCAGTCATTCCCAGCCACAGTCAAACCTCCTACAAAAGATGAATCAGCACCATCCATGGAGACAGAAACCAGAAGGTTATTTTGAGAACTGGAATCCTGCTTCTCCCTTGGGCTTCAGTGACAAATGTCTGCTTGGGTAAAGTGCTTAATTCCGGGGAAACACCTTCAGCCAACGTGAAGGTACATTTAAGGGAGCTCTGCCCCTATTCTGCCTCATTGCAAGACAGACAGCTGGGGAGTTTCTCACTGTGTAAGTCCTGAGTCTTCCCCTTGAGACCACCAACTATGAGACCCTCTCAGCATTGGAGAGTCAATTCCCAGCTTTCCGAGTAATTCTGTCAGAGACTCATAAATTCAAAGGACACAGAATACTGGTTTTCTGCTTTCCAAAAATATCCAAACACTTTGAATGAAGTCTAGAGATATTACTTAGGTAATATTTACTTATAAACACTTGCAAAATACATACCACTACCCTTCCTACAGCAGTGCTTCTCAGACTTTAATGTACATTACAATAATCTGGAAATACTATCAAAATTCAGATTCTTATTCTGTAGGTCAGGGACAGAACCTGACATTCTGCATTTCTCACATGCACCTGAGTAATACTAATGCCACTAGACCCTATGCCATACTCCAAGTGGTGAGGAGCTAGAGCAGAATGCACTGAACTAAGAATGGATTCAGTGGATGCCTTGAGGGCACCTCCAATCTGAGAGGGGTGTAAAACACAGATAAAGCAAGAACAGGATAAGAGCAAGCAGGCAGAATACTGCACATAGTCTGGGAAAGGGTGAGGTCATATAATAGAGGCTGGGACATTTTAGGACATGAAAAGAATATGAAATTATGGGGCAAGTAGACTAAGAGGAAGTATGAGAAGAGTGACCCATGCAAAGGATAGATGGGGAAAAGTGACTTGTATGAGGTCTGGGACTCAAACTGCCTCTGAGGGAGGGACTCTAAACCAAGAAGTGGTAGCAGCTCATTGGAATGAGACTGTGGACACTGGTAGAGAGGGTCTTGAATCTCAGTCCAAGGAGCAGAGATTTAACAAAAGAAGAAATAGAGCCGCCATGGTCAGAACAGTGCTTTAAAAAGCTGAGTGAAATCATAGTAGAGGAAGGATGCCAAGAATGGCAGCAAAGGGTAAGGGGTAGCTGGCATTTAATGGGCATAGACTTGTAGTTTGAGAAGATGAGAAAATTCTGGAGATGGATGGGGGTGATGGTTGCATAACAATATGGATGCACTTAGTGCCACAGAGCTTCACACCTCGAAATGCTTAAAATGTTGCATTTTATGTTTTATATATATTTTACCACAGAAAAAATTGTAGTGGAGGCAGAGGCCATAAGAAGATAGCACCACTAAATAAAAGGACTAAGGCTACTGTAGGCTGAGGGCATGATGAAAAATGGGCTTTCTGGAATAAAAATAAACTCTAGCACCATCTCTCAGTCTCTACCCATCCCCACCACCACAATACAGGTTGCTTATGTTCTTAAGAATTTGAAAGAAAAACAACCATATTACAAATGGGTTTCTGTTGTGCCTTTGAGCCCGACCTGTTCATCCTGAGTCATTAGGAGCAACTCTGCAGGTGCCATGTGTCTCCTCACTCAGTAGCCTGAAGATAAAAGAGCTGGCTCTGATGGGAAAAGGCAAGCTCTTAAAATGCCCAGGCCCAGAGTCCTTGGGAGCATATAGCTGTTTTCTGGCTTTGCAAAGACATTAGGGAGAAGAAGGATGAGCTGAACTAGTAGAGAATGAAAACAAGCTGTGAAAAGAATTTACCAACCATCAAAGTTGGAAACATTCCCAAGAAGAAAGTAATGGCCATTCTAAGAAGCCAATGAAGCCAAGCTCCTGCTTAGCTTTAAGCAGAGTCATAGAAACCATGGTGGGGGTGGATAGTGCATGCTTGGGCTAGAAAGGGAGATACAAATAATGGAAAATTAGCAGTGTACAGAAGTTCCTAACAGACCAGGGCTGTGAAGGAATAAACTTGCCTTAAAGGATGAGCCTAAAGTTAGACCACTGGAAGAAATTCTTCATAGGATTATGAGAGAATGAAAGGGGAGTTGAAGAACCAAACATTTTCTTGGGTCAAGCTAGAGGCAGGGGGAGGTGAAAGGACAATCTGGTAAGTCAAGCAGCTGTCTGAAACGCCTTCTGTGGATCTATGCAAAGGAGAAGCAATGGAGTGATGTAACCCACAATGTAACCCACCAAAAGGATTAGCTCAGACAGCAAGGGCTCCAAATTGCTGTCCATCCTGGCATCCAGAAAGTTGTCTGCCCCAAGCGGCATCTGCCTTTGCTCTCTGCCTCCACCCTCTATGGGTAATGGAGTGAATCAAGTCAGCTTCTCTTAAGTCATTACTAGGAGCAGGGCTTGATGACATTTTCTGACTCAGGACAGCCTAGTTAGACTCTTAATTTCTCTTGGAAATCCATTACCCAGGATCAAGCTTCACTACCACTCTCCCATGTAATCCTCAGACTCCTCCAAGGTCCTTGTGGCAATTCCCCTGTCTCCAGTGATAATGCATTGTGTCGTTTTCACTCTGGTGGCTAAAGGTTCATTTCAGAAACTTTCTCTCAATCTCTATTACTACAATGAAAGGCATTTATTTTCTCCAAGGAATTTTTTTTATTAAGGGACTTGGATCTCATTGGCTATAGACATCAAAGAATGGCTTTCTATAAATAATTAGTGAATAGGAAAGAGATTAGAGATTGAAGCAATTCAGAATTTTCTAAAGTTATCTTCTACTTGTAGAAGAAAAAAATCTTCCCTACATTTTTTAACCAAGAGGTTAAAAGGGAATCTTATCTAACATTGACAACATATTTACAGGACTATTACTTTTGTTATTTCAACCAATCTTCACAGACACTCCAGTATGTAAAAAAAAAAAAAAAGGAGGTATTATAGTGATGCTCACTTAAAAAGAAAGATAAAGGTACGGGTGAGTACACTAAGTGCAAAGAATAACCTGAACTTCAAGAGTAACTAAGGTTAGGCACTGTGAAGAGTTTGACCGTCTGCAGAAATTGTGAAACATTGGAATTCACCACTCAGGGAATGTGAGTCAATCCAACTTGTCACAGCTGAAAGAGGACCTTGGAAAAGAAGGCTGAGGAACTCCACTTGTCTCTTTGTGTTAGAAAGCTTTAGAACTTGTGCGTCTCCCCTACTAGACCTTAAACTTTCTCAGAGAGTTCAGACTCTGAGCTCAGAGCTATCCTGGCATTTAATAGTTACTCAATGAATATGTATGGAAAGAATGGGTTGGGAGAGGAAGATAGGAAGGAAGGACTATGGAATATTGTAGGGAAATGAGCCAAACTGAGAAGAAACTAAAAGGAGACATGAACTGAGGGTACGAGGGAAGGGTACTGAAGCTACAGTAATAGGAAGAGAAAAAGCAGACATTGGAGGGACACAGAACAAGGGTCAACCAGGGGCAAGAGAACCAGGAGCTATGAGGGCACCAGTGGAAACAGAGCAGAAGCAGGCTCACAGAGAAGAAAGAGAGCATTGGGAAATCGTGCTAGAGTCCCCCTGCCTCTAGCCCCAGCTCTTGGTACCTCCTGTTGGAGGAAGTAACTTCTCTAGGGTCCTGTAAGTCAGGAGCTGTGTTAGATGCTAAGGATATGATGGATGAAAAGAACTTAGCACAACACAGACAAGCAGGAGACATATATTTGTTCAGCAAACATCCTGTAGCAAATCTCCAAGGATGGAGGAGCCAGCTTTGGCAACTGCTTCTCTCTGAAGTCACTAGACAAGTCAGGCCAGTGGAAGGAATTTGGAGAGCACATAGGAGCCACTGTGCCTAAGACATGATCTCATTGTTCTGGGCATCTGGATACCCACCTCAACTCAGAGCTGATTACAAGGGGGTATGAGATGAGGGCAAAAGTCGGGGTGCTCTGAGACAAGAATCAAGTTTAAATCCTTCATGTATGTTTTTGGATTTTGGTGGGTTTTGTTTTTGTTTTTGCTTTTGTTTTTTGTAGGTCACTCAAGCTTGTGGCCCTCATAAGGAAAGTAGATAGAATTGGGCAGCCAGGATTTTTGCAATAGCCAGGTCATACTTGTTAGACACCTGGGCTGTAGCAGCAGCCTCTTCACTGACTTTTCCTAACCAGTCACCATCATCGACCTCTTCATCCTGATCCTGCTCCCTGTGCCCAACAACAGGCATGGAGGATCCCTAAGAGCTGCAGAGATTTAGTGTGCAGGAAATCAGCCCCATGACTATGAGGGAAATTTGAAGGAAGATCACTGAACCATATGGCACCAAACTTAGTCTCTGATGTTAGAAAGGCCCACCTGTCACTATTTACATTAGGATAGCCCTGCTTGATGATGCTTCCTGAAGCTCCAGACCACTTCTCTGGTAAGAAGAGTCACAGCTCTCTGCTGCAGTCATGCATCCATAAATTTCTTGAATGTACCTAGAGATAACAAAAGAGTTAACTCAATTAATCTGGGAGCCTAGAGACTTTATTCTTTTAAAGACTTCTATCCTCATAAATCTCCTCAGTCCACCCCAGATGTTGATTCATTTGAGGAGATGAAAAGGTAGCATTTTTCCCTTACAGTGTCCCCTGACATATTGTAGAAATCAGGAAACTAGAAATGAAGATTTTGGCTATCACCATGGAAACCAGCAGGCTCTGCATCTCCCCTACACACACACTCCCCCATCAACTTTCCCTTCCACTCTAAGACATATCAGCTCACAAGATTTTTCTTTGTGACCAATATACCAATTCATTCGGAACAAAGAACAGAGAAATAGGTGGTTTGCAGGGGGCAGGGGGAGGCTGACCCCTGGCTCTCTAACCCCTGACCTAGGCTGAGACTCCCTCCCAGATCACGGCACCTCATCTCACACAGACACCCTTGACCCCCACTACCAATCTCACCACCCCACTGATCCTTTCTCCCTGTTTTCACATAGTTTCCCCTGGCCAAAGCTTCTTATCTATTGGTACCAAAATACAGATCCTTTGTCTTCACAAGCCACTTCAGAAACCTGACACCCTCAGACTGCCATTGTCTGAGTTCGTTTGCCTCCATCCTAGCTGATTCACCTTCCAGCCACCTGCACGCAGACAAACTAGCCCACGGCCCAAGGGCCACTCATTTCCACCTAGTTTCTCTCCATTGTTAATGTTCTCTGATTCAGGGTCTCCATCACCTCCCATGCCCCCAGGTACTCAAGCACTCCCCTGTGGAAAGGGGTCATACAAAATATCAATAATTCTCTTCCTGCCTCTTCCTTCCGCCCTTCAGTCTTAACCTCCAAATTAGATGTTTGAACACCTAGGCCCTTTAGAAAAGAGGGGGAAAAGGGAAATCTTTCTCAATTCTGTCTTCTCCTAACCCTGGTTCTGCTCTGATCCCCACAGGTAGCTGTGAGATTTAATTAGAAGGATCTGGGAAGATCACTCTTAGATTCTTGAAGGAGGCGCCAAAAACTACTCCGTGCTGGGAGAAATTTTATCGGCGTCTTTTACGGCTTTGTTTGTTCTTCAATTTCTCTAGCTCATACTCTTTATCCGAGTCTCTTCAGTCATAAAACAACCTCAAAAGGACAAGCTGAAACTGAGAAGCTAACTAGAGGCACCCTGATGCCTTCCCCTTACCGCACCCGTGATTGGGAAGGGGCCCCTGGATCCTTATGGGTGTCCCTACAGCCTCTCCCACCCACCCACCCACTGGGTACTCATCTCTACACATGTATTTCACTGCCTCTCCATCTGGAAAAATCGAAGCAAAGGATGACTCAGGGGGTCAGGGAGGATCAAGGGTTGTTTAGAGCTTTGAGATCTCTGGATGAAAAGTAAAAAGGGTGGGGAATTATGAAAAAGTCAGGTGAAGCGTCTGGGGCTCAGGAGCAAATCACTGTCCACTCCACCCAACAACTTCTAAGACTGAGGTTCTTAGTCTTTCATAAGTGAGTGCAAAGTAGTTTTGCACTGAAGCATGAGCACTGTAAACAAGCCTGCACAAAACTGCCCAAGCATTTACTTCTTCTCTGGGGATGGAAAATTAAGAATACAAACACATATCTCAGCCTCTATCTGAGCCTCTATTTCAGACAGATGACCTAAAATTTTTCCATGAAACCACTGTCTATTATTTTTCTGATGAAGATCAGGACTTCAAAAGAGAGAATTACAGAGAACTAAGCGTATGTATTTCACGTTTCTAAAGAGTAATTTAACTTCCCCTCTCAAGAACAAGTACAGATCTGGTAACATCAGAAGACATTAAAGGTGGCTCTGCTCTGTACTCTCTCCTTCTCCAAGTTTACCTTCAACTTTTTAGTTTTTTTCTCCTGACGCTTTTTCTCAATTATCTCATCCATTTTCACAGCTTCAATTACTGTTTCTCTGTGAATGGGTTCTGAATCTATCCTTCCAGATCTGACCACATTCTCACCAGTCTTCTGCTTCCAAAGTATGATAAATTTTCCCAGTGGAGGCTCCATCAGCATCTCAAACCAACTTAATCTAAAATATAATTTATATTCCCTTCAAAACTAGCCTCTTTTAGGTTTTCTGTTTTTTTTTCAACTGTGACAGGTACCACCACTCTACGAATCATCAATACTGAAAATCTCCACCTCATCTTTGACTCCTTTTTTCCCTCAGTTCCCTTATTAACCAGCCTCCCCACCACTACCCCATCAAAATCTACCAATGACCAAGTTATGTTCATGCTTCCCCAATGTTGGTACCTCGGGCCGATCATTTCTTTTCTTATGCTATTGTTCTAGCGTAGTCTTTCAGCATTTCCCATCTAAATTTATACACTATCATTATAACTGATTGCCCTCGCCTTTCATCTCTTTTCTGAGTTATCTGCCTATGGCCTTAGCAACAATCTCCTTTAAACAGTTTTTGCAGGACTTTTCATTCTCTCAACTGTAGCTGACAGTTCCATTCACATCTCTTCCAATACTCTTACGTGAACATTCTGTGTCGGATAAGTGGATCATCCATTTATTTATCTGTTGAACAAATATGCACCGAATATATAGTTACCATGTATTTGATAGGCTGAGAAATCAAGTGAATATATATGTATCATACTTGACCCTATAAAACTCAGAGAAGCTCTGTTTAATGTCTGGAAAATGTCTCTTGCTTTCTTATTTCCATCATTGTAAGCCACTCCACTCATTTAGAATATTGTATCTAGTCTTAAAACTTTCCTTAAAATTCAACTGCTTCTATGAAGTGTTCCCTAGTCATGCCATTACAATTCTCCCTCTTTTCTCAGAATTCTAATAGCATTTAATTTCTGTATCCCTCATTAAGGCATTCTGCCTTAATTTATAGTTTCCCAATGCTACTTAAATATGTATGTATATTTTCTTCAGGTAACTAGAGAGCTGTCTTCCTTTTTGTTACCACAATATTTAGCCCAGTGCCCTAATGCATGATTGTGCATGCAATATAATCAGAGACACTATACTTGTCATTTGAAGAAGAGAATTTCTGGAGCAGAAATGCAGTATAGTATTCTAGAAAATGCAATGGTTCTGAAGTCAAAAATGAGTTTTCAGGCCAGGAGTGGTAGTACAGGCTTATAAGTCCAGCACTTGGGAGGCTGAGGCAAGAGGATTGCTGTGAGTTCGAGGCCAGCCTAAACTGCATAGTGAAACTCTGTCTCAAAAAGACAATAAATAAATAAAAAATAGAAATGTGTTTGCCTCCCAGTTCCACCAGCTGTTAACTGAGACATTTAACTCTGAAGCTAGTATACACATTTTTATGAGGACTTAATAAGAAAACATCTGGAAAGGACAAACCAGTGCTTGGAACTGAGTAAATGCTTAAAAAACATCTGTTTCCTTCATGTCAGCTGGGTTCCAATAAGAAGGAAGGATGGACAGGATGGCCTGCTTGGGGGCCTCCCAGCTTCAGCGGGTCCATGAAAACACAACTGAGAGTGAAGCACTACTTGGTCACTGCTGATTTTGTTTCCTATCTTTGTTTTTGAAACCCTTAGCACTTAGCCTGCTTTTATTATATCCCAACCCACTTCCCTAGGAAATCACCACTTACTTTCTCCCAGGACCCCCAAGCTAGAATATTAATCCCAGAACCCTGAGTCCAGAGAACTTACCTTTTCTATCTGCCTATTTCCGAGGCCTTACATCATCTTAGTAACCTTTCTGAAGATGCTTAACCATTCTAGGGTATCAGATCTCAGCATTCCTGAAAGGAAACCATCATTCTCCTCCTCAACCTCAGCCAGTATCGCTCCCAGCCCCACAGATACTGTGAGAAAGCTCAGGAACAGTGAATTAAGCAGAAAAGAGGCCAGAGAGAGCCCAGAGGGTTAACCACTACCATCTCCATATTGAATCTAAAATAAGTCAAGGGCCATCTAATCTGGAAGGAAAGAAGAGGATTAAAGAGTCTCTCCATTTTCTTTAGATCCAGAAAATGGTCTTCAAAAAACAAAAAAACACCAAAAGGGCCAAATGCAGGAGTCCTGGCCCAGAAGAGCTGTCTTCTTCCTTCACCGCTACCATTAGCAGCAGCACCGGTTTCCATAAGGGCGCAAGAGCTGCTCTAATAGTGAAGAAGGCGGAAGGGAGGAATGAGTCAGCTGGAGTTGAAAACAGAGGGCTTTGTTCAAAGAGAAGAAAGCTGTGTTGCAAGCTCTGGGGAACAATGTGCTCCCTGTACCTTCACCCCCTCCCCACCCAGGAGGCCTCCACCTCTGTCTTTACCCCACACACTGGTCAGGTAATTGACCCACGTCTCTGGTCAGGAGCAGCCTCCCAAGAGTCTCTAGTTTCTACCTAGCTATTCTCCACTCAACAGCCTTAACCTTCTCTACTGTCCTGACCTTCCCCCTTCTCAGAGGCCAGGAATGATTCACAATTATTCCTAATTTTAAATCATAAATCTTCAGCTTAAGCTCCAGAGCTCACACTTGTGCTACCAACTCCATAATGCTTACTCTACTTTAAGCAACGCAAAATCTGCTTCTACTCTCAATCTTTTCTTGTATCTATCTTTCCTTTCTTTCAAAAAGGTCTATACCTTCCTTTATTTCAATCCCTACTCAATATTCTACTCCTCCAGGAAGGCTCCCCTAAGCAAGCCAAATCCCTAACCTCAATACTTCGTTTATACTATGTGCTCTTAGTATTTGGTACCCAGTTTACAACCTCATTTGCATGCATTTCTCAAACTGATTTGTGTAGCCTGACTGCTTCTTAAACTGAGGGCTCCTCCCCCCTTAGTAATATTTTGATCATCTTATGTTCAGAATCAAGAATAAAGATTCTGAGTTACAGAAATATGAAAAAATGGTAGGTAACCTAGGGTGGGCAGGGCGGGTAAAAGATCACGTAGATGGGGCTGTGAGATATAACTTTGATATAAGAGACAGCAAAACATGAGTAGTCATTAAGCTTTTCTTTGTCTGTCTGCACATACTTCTGAGCTATGTTTTATACAGATAAATTACACACAGTTTTCCTGTACTTGAAGGTCTCATATCACAATGATATAATAAACAAAGGACAATGAACACCAAAAAATCAAAAGATTGTAGGCTAATTTTTCTCCCTCTTTTTTTTTTTGGTGGTGATGGTGATAGTACTGTGGGCTAAAACTAGAGCCTTCACACTGAGCTACATCCCTAGTCCCTTTTTTATTTTGAGACAGGGTCTTGATAAACTGCCAAACTGCCCAGGCTGGGCTTGAACTTGCAATCCTCCTGCATCAGCTTCCCACAGTGCTGGGATTACTGGTATGCACCACCACATCAGCTTGTAGGCTGAAATACTAAATAACAATATCTCACAGAAGTAAGTGTAATCAGGAATAGAGATCAAGATGTGTGCAAAACAAGAAAGGAGGGCAAAGTTTGAAAATAAAGAATGGGGATTCTGAATTCCACTACTGTGAAATGAAGGAATTTTGGGGATGCTTTAAATGATAGGGGGAAAAAAAGATTTACCAAAGGGCATAATCCCTGTATGAGAGAAAGGAGGAGGTAAACAAGTAGAAATGGCTCACAGTCGATGCACTAGAGCCAGGTGGCAGCAGAGCGTCTTCCCCACCTCAGCCTCTCACCATCTCACACCACTCAGCGCTGTAACCCCAGCCCTGCGCAGCTCCCTGGAACAAAACACTGCTTCCAACAGGACTGGACCGATCTGCATGAGTTCCATCCCCATACACACCCAAGATCCCCTCTTCCCTACCGGAGGACAGAACTTCAAACCTTGGAATACTCCTTACAACTATATCATACTAGAGGATGGATGGATGGGGGTTAGCTCAGCGGCACAAGTACCTGCCTGGCAAGCACGAGGTCGAGTTCAATCTCTGGTACAAAAAAAAAAAAAAAGAAAAAAAAATCCGAAACAACTATATCACACTTTACAATTTTTAAAGCATTCTTATATCTGGTCTCATCTAAGATTTCCACTCCTTACTAAATTTCTATTCCACTCTCTGTCCATAAAACTTAAACCTTGTATCACAAACACATAGGGCGCTCCTAATACCTCTTTCACAGTACCTGGTAATTAAGTGGTACTCTGGTAACACTAAGGAATAAAAGAATGGTCAAGATTGCTTAAAGTCTTAGTTTCAACAAAATAGGGTGACATTTGGTGTCAGAAAAAAACTTCCTATAGGAAGACTATCAAAATAAAATGTAGAGAGGCTGGAAATGTAGCTCACTGGCAAAGCATTTTTCTACTATACATGAAGCCCTAGGACCTCCTAATTGTGTGAATGGAAAGATAACAAGAATCAAAAAGATATAAATTACAGGATTTGTCCACAAATTCGCAGACCAGTGTGGACCTTCTATTTCTAGCTCCTAAGAAAGGAAGGAATACCCTTACTATGTCAGTAGAAGGCAATTATACCTATGATATGTCATTTATCTAAGCCGTACTTCACCTTTTCCTTCAAGAAAGATCACTTATACTTTTTTCTTTAGTACCTACAGAAAGAGTAACTTCACATGTTTTATATGCTACCTTCCTATTTCCATTATTAAGGTTTTCCTTTTCACTAGGAGCATTACTCAATGGTGAGATTTAAATGCTGTCCACTCAAAGAATCTTATAACCCCTGCCTTATTTGCATCCCCACATACAGCCCACATATATTTTGTTTTCTTCTCTTGGGGTTTCTGGCTTCCTTTCCCACTCCAAAGGCAAATAACCTTTCCTAAACCAGTAAAAGGTATATGAAACGAAAGACAGGAGGCTGGGTTAAGGTAAAGGCTTGAGCTCAGAGAGACTAATGTAGACAGGAGGAGACAGCCACCCGCTCTCCGTCAAGGTGGCTTTGCCTGCAGTTTTTATTATGCATCGATTTTCTTATCCATCTTCTTTAGAGGCTCTTAGATCTTTGGGCTGCGGCTGTTTCTCCAAATTGTCATTCACTCCAAGCTCTCTAGCTCCTTGCAGCCGCTAACAGAGAGAAATTACAGGGGGCGGGGGTGGAGAGAGAGAAGGCAGCCAAGAGAGGTGAATGGAGGTTGCTAAGTAACCGTTGCCAGGGAGCCAGTACCAAGGAGCATCCCAAGCTGCCTGCTTATTCCAACCTACCTCCCTTCCATATTCTTCCCTCACTTAAGTTCTCTCAGGTCTATAAAGCAGCTTGGTTCTGTCACCTTCACCAGCTGCAAAGCTTCTTCCTCAGCTCCTCAGGAAGAGAGCTGCAGATTCCAGTGCTTAAGGATCCCCCATTCCTAGTCCTGGGCTAGTCATCATGGGTGCCCATTCATCTTTCAGATGGCACAGTCAAAAATAAATGTCCAAAATTAATTTAACCAACAAAAAGAAAGATCCCTTCTGCCTAGGCAGGTAATTTTGTAGTATCTGTTCAGAGATGGGCACAGCAGACAAGTGGAGAGCCAGACAGCAACCATCTTCCTGAGAGGCTTTGTGCCTCCACAGGGAAGTTTTATTTGATCTCAAATTTTATGAATTCCAAGAATACACGATATACCCTGTTTTAAAATCAAATCTGACCCAAGATGACATTTTGATTATTTAAATTTTGGATTATCCATGATTGTCCCCTCAATTGCTGCAGAGACTCCAAATAGTACTATATAATATTTTACAACAAATTTGTTAACTCTGTTTCACTCTATAAATATTATAAGTTTACATCCCTTCAGGGTGGAAGGGCAACTACTTAGCAGGAAAAATTGGTTTGATTGTTGAGAGTGTCGATGAGTTAAGCCAATTAAGAATTCAAACTTAATCACACGTAATCCAGAAAACATATAATCATTTTACTGTGAATAACCCCAGGTAACCCCAGAATTGCCATCTCTCTGAAGCTGCTTAAAGGAGGTTAGGTAATGACTTCATAAGACCCCATTCCCAAACTGAGTAAAGGCATTCTCTTCACTAAGGCCACAGTTGCCTATTATAGGCTGCACGCTGTTCTGGTACAGTCAGAAAGGGTCCTTGTCTTTTTTTTTTTTTTCTTTTTGTACCAGGGATCGAACACATGACCTCAAACTTGCCAGGCAAGTGCTTATGCCACTGAGCTAATGTCTGGCCCAGGGTCCTTGTCTTTTATCAACCATGCTCAACCATTCTCAACCCTCTCCTACCATGACTGAGAAAAACAGGTCCCAGAATCTAGCTGAGTTTTCCATTGCTAGGAGTTCACATATCTTAAATTTTCATGATACTACTTCAAGCTAGACAGGGAACTAAAGATAAAAAGTATTTTTTTCCAAAAGATAGTTGTACCATAGCACGCAGTGGTGGTAAACAGAAGTTTTTGGAAACAAATGGACAAGATTCCATGAGCAAGGGTCTTACCATCTCTAAGCTGCAGTTCCTCATCTATAAAAAGAGAGTAATACTATCCATTCCATGAAATTCTCATAGAATTAACTGAACAAAATCACTGTCTCTGGCCTATTTAGAATTGGATAAGTAGACAAATGAAACAAGGAACACAATCACCAAAGAATCACATGTTCCTATACCACTCACCTTCCAAAATTGAGTTAATTATCAGTGAAGTAAGCCCAGAAGGCCAAGGCCATGTCCAAGAAGTAACATGGACCCAAGAAGATTATCTAAACTGAGGCTAGAGTACAGTTCAGCCATAACAGTGACCCACACCTCCTCCTCAAGGATCACCAGCTACATTACAAGCCCACAAATATCTGGATTAAATAATTGACAAGAAAGACTGAGTAGGTGAATATTGCTCTATAGGTCTAAGAAGCTCTTTGCTCTGACCCCTTAATCTATTTATACTCCTGTTACCTTCATCCTAGCCCCATCTGTCTGCAATGGGTCAGGAGGCAACTACCCATTAGGCCCTATGTTAATATCTAATTCTCACTAGGAGTCTTTCTTGTTGTCCAACTACCATGGCTTTGCTATGCCCAGGGCCTACTCCCTCATGGATCGTCTCACTTTTTATTCATAGGTGATGAAGGTTGAAAAGAAAAGAGAGATATTGTAAATGAGAAAGAAAACAGCAAAAAGAACTGAGCAAATAAGGACTGAAGGGAGTTAAGAGGACCAGAGGTGGTGATAGAAGGGGTTTCAAGGCAAGAATTCTAAAATTAAGCAGCAAAGAATGAAGTGAATGAATAGATAGAACATTCTTCTCTCCTCAGTAGTTGCAGAAATAAAAAGGCTAGAAGAGGAGGAAAAAGAGATAAAGGGGAGAGGAATGGGAGATAGGCAGACAGCATTTCTGCAAGAAAAGGAAATTAGTTTAGGTCCAAGGAAGAAATTCCCAATGCAGATACTGCTTTAAGTTTGCAGATCTATTCAGGGAAAGGACTTGTGACTTCAAGAAGTTCCCCTGACTGAAACGGGTCATAGAAATGTCTGCTCAAGGGTAACTTAACAATATAAATTTATATGATGTGGAAGAAAGGATTGGGGGAGTTATTAGCAGTCTGGATTTTTGGAAGTGTTTGAAAAATGGTAAAATGAAAAGTAAAGCAGTAGAACATGACTTCTAAAATCCTCTCTCGCTCTCGCTCCCTCTGATTCAAAGAACCCAGAGAAGATAATTGTACTTCCTTTTCTCCTCTTTGCCCATCCTCTCCTCCTTCCCATATCATCTTCCAAACACAAGCTCTTGGGAAAACCTGTCATGTTCACCATACTAACGTCAACCTTGTCACCAGAACTTGCCCTGACCTGCCTCAAACTAAATGTCCTATTCTATCTGCCCAAAAAGAGAGTAAGTTAATACTGCCACCTCCAGAGAGACAGACCCCAGGAAATATTTCTAGCTATGAACTAGAACAGTAGTGGCAAATGTATGGTACCTGTGCCACAGCAGGATGTTTGTTTCATTGAAAGCTCTAAATGTTCACCATCCCTTAACTAGAACATTAGTACATGCCAAGACTCTTAAATCTGTGTCCTAAATCTGGGCTCCCTGCATCAAGGTGTTAGCTTAACCATTCTCTTTTAGGTCGTTCTTCCCTTTCTTCTTTTGAGCAATGGTATTTTCTGTTCCACCTCATTTACCTTGCACCCACAGTATTTGTGAAGTTGCTGGTCCTGATGGAGTCAGAGAAGGATGAAGAGAACTAAAGACAACTTTAGAAATGAAGAGAATCTTGCACTAGCAAGTAAGATCTTCTGAACAGTTAGCAGTGCCCTCAGCATGTCCAAAGAAGTCAAGTCCATTGTGAGAAGAGCCTGAGTCACCTGAGCTGCTAAGAAGTTGCCTAAACCAGTATCCAAAGTGTGCTATCCTACCAGAATGTAGGGATTGGGAAAGTTACCAGTCCTCTGCAAGAGATATGAATTAATGCCACCAATATTTGTGGCAGGAAGAAAAAGACAGGAAAGCACTCAAAAGAAGGCCTTGGTAATGAAAGAATTATCTGAGGCTGTGGGGGAACTGCCAGAGAGCACACTTATTCCCACAACCCTTGATGTCTCCAAACTTGTATCGAGGCTCTAGGAATGACCAAGGAGGCTCTCTAAAGTCACACAAAGGGCATTCTCTTCCAAAGCCCAAAGGCTGTGGTCAGCTACCCCAAGAAGTATAGAACCCAGAACCTACCAAGACCAAAACAGGAGGTAAAGAACAAAAAAGAAGCCTCTGTGGCAGCAGTCTAACTCTGTTTTGTCTACCTCTGTCTCCATCTCTTCCTTGGTTTCTCGCATCCTGGGGCATTATTTCAGAGGCCTCTACCTTGATCTGTCTCCAAGTCTCTAGGAAGATCAAAGCTCTTAACACCTGTTTTGCTTGCTAACTCAGAGGCTAGAGAAGAGGGGGCAGGGTTCATCCTGAGGCAAGGGGAGGACCCTGACTTCCTCTCTTCCCAAAGCAGAAGAGAGGTTGGGAGGTGGATCAGTGAAGGAGCCAAACTAAGGTTGAGTTGGCAAAATTGCTGCTGGAGGAAAGGCTGTCTGTTATTCTTAGTCAGTTATTGATTGATTGTTGTTGTTGTTGCTGTTGCTGCTACTAAGGTCACAAACTGAATTAACTCAATAATAGTACGGTACATATATTCCAGTGACTGAAAGGCTTTCCCCAATCTACTCATCTAAGGAAGTCTCTCTATTAGTCTTTATCACAAAACTTTATTTAGATATTTGCCATAATTTGTAATTATTTGAATATTTGTTTTCTTCCTTATTGCCAATTTCCCACTAGAAAAAAAAACTCTGTATATGAACAAAAGAAAGAATACATGATGAATAAAATATGAGGAAACAAACAGCAGTGAGATTTTAAAATTTTCCAAATAATACAACATATATATATATATATATATATATATATATATATATATATATATCTGGAAGTATCATGTCCAGATTTTATTAACAATAATATTCATAATGTTTCTTCTTCCAGATATCTATACTTTTCCCTACATATATTTACCACTCCTTAAATTTATTTAACAATTCTTTAGTTCTATATTAAGTACTGTGTAGAGAATATAAAAATATATGGGACATAATCTCTGTACTCCAATAGCATACAGTTAAGTGAGAAAGAGAAGACATAAGACTACAATCAAAGGCGACACATAGCAAGGATGCCACTATCAATTGAGTAGAGGAGTTGAAGGAAAGAAAGAAAGAAAGAAAGAAAGAAAGAAAGAAAGAAAGAAAGAAAGAAAGAGCTAGCTCCTGGGCTGAGGTAGTTTAGGAAGTCTCAGGAAAATGGTAGCATTTAGGATGGACCATGATGATTGTGTCAAAGATAGAGAAGAGGAAATTCCAGGGAGAAGACACAGCTAGTGAAAGGATTTCTTGACTTTGAATATCATTTGACCTTGAAACTCCATTCATTATTAAGAGATTGAAATACAAAACCCAGTTACATTCAAGATAAACATGAAAGCCTGTGGCTTTGATTAGGAAAAAGAAGAAACCAGACCAAGGTCTGAGCTAAGGTTCCATCTGTCTCCACTTCTTTTCTATCTGGCCTCATTTAAGGACTAAACAAGGTTCAGACAGGACAGGACGCTCATTTTGCCTCCATCTAAATGTCTCTCCTTTTCCCTCTCCCCCCACTGAGCTCTTTATTAACAATGAAATGATTTCTTAATCTCATTACTGAGAAAAGCACCAAGCACAGAAGAACATATGCTACACAAATTAAGTCAGATAATTTGCATACCTGGGGAAAGAGAGAAACATCCTCCTCTCTTCATTCTCAAGTCAATTTTCCTCTATCTTTAACACCATATGTCAATAAGTATCTATATTTCCTCCTGCCCTGGACAGAAGATGCTGTTAAATGTCAAATTTAAAGTAAAGTTTGTCATAAAAATCCCTCATAAAAAAATCTCACAACGACCAGCATTGGAAGATGGAGGAGGAGAATCCTCTGTTGTGTTTGTCTCCTGTTAATGTTCAAGTTACCCCATCTCCTGCATTTCAATCTTTTTGTACAGCTTCCTAAAGAAGTAAACAGAGCTATTTAGCTCCTCTTAGTACCCTTGCTTCAGTGATAGTTCAGTCTGAAATTTTTCATGAGACAAACTACCATTTGAATGACCACTTTCTCACAATCTCAATTCTAGACTTCCTAGTTAGCATAATTTCAAATTCTCCTCTTTCTGGAATGGCCAAAGTGTACCATCCCACTGAAAGGACAAAAATAAAAAGTAAATGGCATGGTCTCTCTGAGTGCCTTCCACCAAGGGGTCCCAGTAGAGCACAGGTGGTTATGTGCATGACATGCATACAAGGACAATTCGGGTAGTAGACTAGAAAGTAAAGGGCAGGAGAGCATTGCCTGACAGCTGCTGTTTCTCTTTCTCTGCAAACCTCCTCTGATTATAGCAGATTTATAGGGGCCCCAAAGCAGCCCAGCATCTTGGCCATAAACTTTCCAGAAAGAAAACTCATTGAGGTTCCCTTGAGAGGTGATGAAAAATAAATATCAGGGTTTGGTACAAACACATCAGCCAGGACCCAGGGTGGAAGCTGGCCAGTTCCTTATAGCTGGTTTAACTCATTCAAGATTTGTACACACACCATACACAAAAGCCTAACAAATATACTCATGTTTATAGACTTGCTGACATGAGTATACTCCACTCCTGGATGCACATATACAGTCAAAGGCAAACACGTTTTTATACAGAACACACACAGCTGTCAGAGAGTTGCTTTCTACCCAGCCTTACCCCTTCCCAAACTATAACTACAGGGTGAGACATAGTGAAGGTAAATGAGAGAATGTCTGAGTATAAATAAGTTTGTATGTGTCCCAAATGTGTATCTGACTGTACTCCAAAAAGCAAATAGAAGCTGTTCTTTCATTATTCACTACTTGGAATTATCTATTGGCTTGATTACCTCTAATCACACAATCAAGTTTCAGTAGCCATCTATCTTTTACTAAGCTGCTAAAGCTTAGAATATACTGCTAGGTTAGCAGCACAAGCTGTGCTCAAACTTGGTATAAATGTTGGTGTCACTTCTTACTCTGCCCAAGTGACTCTCTGAACCTTAGTTTCAACTTCTATAAAGTGGGAATAACAATACTTACCAGATAGGACTGTTCTATTACATTAATAATTACGTGAAGCTCTTAAAATAGGGTATAGGTCATAGTATATATTCAACAAACAATAGCCATTATTGTCCTCATTATTTTAGGCATTGGAGATATAAAGAAGTATTAATGAGAGATATCCTTTTCTCTTAGGAGTTCTAAAAATCTCATTGATGAAACCAAACAGGTATAAGGAGAGTAAAGGGCCACGGAAACCTAAAAATTCTTACTTGAGTTCTAATGTTCAACTTGTTACACCTAATACAGTTTGTTTGTTTGTCTGTGTTTTTGTTTTGTTTTCTCAGTGCTAAGGATTAAACTCAGGACATCTTGCATACTAGGCAAGCAGCCCACCACTGAGTTACATCCCTGGCTCATGTTTTGAAATTTTGTGCAAAGGTTATAATGCTTTAATGAGATCGTTCTATCATGATCTTCTATCATTCACTGTCCCCATGCTCTATCACCTTAAATACATCACATATCCCTCTGACCTTTCACTAAGGAGCTGACTGGAAAAAAAATCTTTGGAGAGAAGAAGATTTTGAGAGTTCATTTTGGATTTTGCATACTTCCCTGTTTCAGAGCAGGTGCTTTCCCAAGATCCAAACCAAACTGAGACACCTATGTGCATGGCCAGACAGAGTCTTCATCTTCTCATCTCCTTCAACTCTTATCTCAGAAAATTCTCCTCATGTTCAATTTCAATCCATTTCCTTTTAATATTGACTTTCTGTCATCATTCATTCTTACTGTGAATAAAGTATACAAACTCATCAAAAGGTAAAGGAAAGTTCTCAAATTCCCACCTTGAATCTTTTTTCCATTGATTGTGCCTCCAGATCTCTGAAATTTTATGCCTTGTGTACTTTATTTGCCATTAGCCTATTAAAAATCATCAGAAGATCCTTTAAAAAGCATTAATTTGGCCTCTGCCCATGCATAAACCCTTATCCAATCATCTGCTTGCTCCTTAAATCCTTTGAAAGATGAAAATATTCTAATTTCCATTATAAATAGTTAAGAATACCTACTTCAATCCCTCTACCCCCATAGCCTCCTCAGTTAATATCATTAGGATCATCAAATTGTCACTCATTTGATTAAGGGGTGACAGTACAACCTAGAGGCAGGGGTCTGACTGATATGACCTCCTCAGTCCCTTTCAGTCCTTCCATATGGAGTAGGGAAGAAAAACTGGCAGTTACCCCAACCTATGCAACACTTGCCTGAGGTGAGCCCCTGAGGACCAGGCAGACTCCAGTGTGTGCACAACAGGCATTTTCCTAAAGTAGGCAGAGGGCTAAACCCTGGTGACCAGTATGGAAAGGCTGGAGACAGGGAAATGAGCCAGTATCCACTCTTCTCTCGACTCCTCAAATCCCAGCCTGGGCCTCTCTTCTTGTGCTCCCAGATCCAAAATGCTCAGCTCCTTCCTATTTCTTTCTGTGGTGTCATTATCCAAGGCCAGACACCTATCACTGAAAGATGCCTCTCAAACATCAAAGAATATAAAACTCACTGGCAGAACTTGATAAAAATATGGACTCCAATTTAGTAGTCTGTATTGGGGCCTAAGATCCTGTGTTCCTAACAAGTTCTCATGTGATGCCCATGCTACTAGTCCACAGATCACAGCTGAGCAAGGATCTATATGATTACAGCAGTTTCTATAACAGGCTCCCAGGAAGAGTCCATCTATCCAATTCCATCTCTCTATTCTCCAGATAGCAATGAGAATCATATCTCATACCTTCCTGACTCAGAAATCTCCCTCCATGACACAATACATAATACAAACTTAGCTCAAAAATTCCACTTCAAATGTGAACATGTGTGTCCCTCACAAGACTCTCATTCTTTCATGATTCCAAAGATTCATGCAGCCTAGGATTACTGTCACATACCTTTTCTGATCTGCCTATCCCTCTTTATTTCCCATATTGCTCCATAGACATCCTCCTCCAGGAAGCAACTCTTGACAAATACATCTTTCTCAGTTTTTACTCATACCTTCCCCAGTAACAGTGTCTCAGTCTCTGTCTCTTTAGTACTTCTTCAGTCTCAGGTTGTCTCTCCATTGGACATATGAATTCTCATTCCAAAAAATCTTAGATGTTCTCACAAGGTTTTGGTCCCAGTCTCTCAAAAAAGCATCTGAAAAAGATAGCACGTTTATGGGTAGTCCTATCTCTAGCAGTTCCCCTGATGTCCCCTGTTCCTTCGGGGAATATTTCAGAAATTCCACAAATAAGAGAGGAGCTTCCCATTGCTCTTTCTTTGGGGCATGTCCCATATTTAAACACAAAAGAAAAACACTGGCCCTTCTATGCCAAAACATAAAGCTGTGACTGCTTCAAGAAAGATGCCTTATATGCCCACGCTGGAGCCAGTCTAGTTTCACAGATTGCTTGGAGCCAGATACAGTGGGTTGGGCCTTCTATCAATCTCATGACCTCTTGTCCTTCCTGGAATTGCATAGGTATATACACAGAGAGGGACCAAGGGGCACTGTTCCAGGCAGTCTCCTGCCCCAGGGGTGTATTGTCCTTGTTCCTGTGAATGAACATCACTGTTCTCACTACTGGAGGAGGAGGTCAAGAGGAAGGAGAGAATCTAGTGTTTAAGTTCTTAGAATCTGAACAATAGTCTACTAGGATGGAATGAATGAGATAGTCCTCAAGACTCAGGCAAAGCTAAAGAAAGGTAACATGAGAAACAGTAGTGGAGCACATTTCTAAGTGGCAGAAGGATGGAGACAGAAGTTGTTCATCAAGGAAGTCTCCTAAAGAATAGCTTTAAAATAAAAGAAGTGAGACAGTATTAGCCTAAAAGGAAGGAGAATCTTTCATACCAAGGAAATGTATAAGATTCAGTTCAATGAAGCAGATATGTACCAAATGTTCATTATCTGCCTGGCATCTAGTTGGTATGAGTGCAATAAACAAAATACACAAAATAAAGAAAATAAAAAGACACAGAAAACTATTATATTTTATGAACTTTGGATTTCAACTGTGGTCCCTGGACCACGAGCCTCAGCATTACTTGATAACTTGTTAGAAATGAAAATTATGGGCCCTACCTAGACCTACTGAAATGCTAGTGGTGGGGCCCCAGCAACCTGTGTTTTCACAAGGACTCCAGGTGTTGCTGATAAATGGTAAAATTTGAGATCCAATGAGAAGAGAGTAGCACTCCTAGCCCCTCTTTACTCCCTTGTACTCACCAGGATTTCTGAGCATGATAAGCTTGCTATTCCAGGCTTTTGTTTTGGTTTTGTTCTTACTTTTGTTTGCAGATCCAACTTGCTCACAGGACTCATGCATTCCAACCTGCTCATCCATGACAAAAACCTGATAGGAATCCACACTAGCCCTGTGGTAACTTAGAGAGGGTTCAACATGACCCATGACTGAGAGAGAAGATAATATAGTGGTGCCTGATAGCAAATCAATGTGGCTGCAGATCTAAAGTTGATGATTAAATTATCTGTCTATCTGTCTCCTATATCTTGATTTTCTGTTGGTTTCAAACATAGGAGAGGAGTAGAGTGTTATTTATTATACCCTTAAAACTCCAACATTGAGTTTTAGCAAAAAGCTGACAGATTATAATGCAAACTGCCTGCAATAGAGAAACCTAACTGAGAGAGTAAGAAGGCAGAAGAGTTAGAGGAATATTTAAACTGAAGGAATATTAAACAGAAGAGTTAGAGGAATATTTAAACTTTAAGGAATATAAAACCTTAGAAATCATCCATTCTAACCTCTTGTGCTAAATATAAAAAGAAACAAGGCACCGAAGGATTTGATTACTCCAGGTCACATTTTTAGTTGGCGGCAGAGACAAGATTAAAATCCATGATACCTGCCTCTTGGCTGTGCACCGTTTGGGTGGACTAAAGCAGACAGTAGAAAAACTTTAAAGCCCAGGAATACAGTCACTGCCTCATAGAAGAACCAACCTTGTGGATTTTCAGTACAGTTAGTGGGTGGAAAGACAGCATTATGTGCTCACAGAAAAACTCTGGCTCCCATCCACAGTCCATATTGCCCTTTCACACCGCCAAGTCTCAAGCTACACAGCCTACTGTATGAGCTCTGAACTCTGCTTCACTTTCCTGTAGTCTCCCTTGGGCTATTCCCTTTGTCTAGAGCCCTCTGTCTAGCCCACCACCTGCATGTGGTAAAATCCTCTCTATCCCTGAAGAAAGCCAACTCTAATCCTCTTCCTCCCCAGTCCTCACTGATTCCACTAATCAACCCTCACCACTCTGCCAGACAAAAATAATCACCCTCCACTCTGAATTCCCACAGCACTTTATTTGTATATATTACTCGTGTACTTTTCACTTTCTGCTTTGGGTCACACCTATTCCTTAGGTATTATTCAATCAATTGGCCCAAGCTCAGAAGTCACACGGCAAAGAATGTACCACCTGTTGCAGACCAAACATCACAGACACGGATACCAAAGACGTCATGGAAAAATCAACCCCAATTTCTCCCAGAAAAAGCTCCAAATACCTCCCAACATTCTGCTTTTTTACACACCACATGACATAATCCCATTTGGGTTCGTCTAACTCATGTAGCTTCATGTACTAATTAAGCTGTAAGACACAACAGGGCATGAATTTATTATGCAATAATTCACACACGGGATGTTTGCGCAGTGCTTGGGTGTGAGTTATGACACATTAATTCACGGCCTAGAGGGCCTCGTTGCAATTACAGAACAATTTTTTAAATATCATCTGGGCTTAAAATACAAATATTGGTCCTCCCAGTTTTAAAACCTTTAGTCCCAAAATGCGCCTAGCCCCGTTGCTTCTCACTCTGCATTATTCTTATCCACTTAGCTATATGGATGCCCAAGAATGGACAAGCCAGTCCTTCATAGGACTCACCTAACAACACAGGGGCATTGTGCAAAGCAAAGAGGAGCAATGGGCAAAGACTTCCTATCTGCAAGAAAGAGAGAACTGGCCTTTGGATTAGGAGACACTAGAGAAACAGATCCAGCAGCCCACAAAAGTGCTGCTACTAAGGAAGTAGAAGGACCAGAAAAGACGTTTGTGAATTCCAAATTCAATACAATTCACCCAACCAGACAAAATTCACTGCCATCTTTATCTCCATAGTTAGGAGAGTGTGATGCATAGGGAGAGAAAAAATGTTAGTTGCTCAGTAACTCATAACCAAAACCAATTCCTTGTTTCCGCTCTCCTTAGGGTTCTGGAAGAGAAGGTGAGCTCACTTCTGCCACACCATGCTCTATACACAGCCTGGGCCATCTGTGGTGTCAGCTGTCAGCCACCTGGAGAATCTTCTCTGCTCTGGGAGTTTGTATTAAAACACTCACTTATAACTCCCTATTAATTTTTCACGAGGAGTTATTTTTAACTCACTCAAACCATTGTCTGAATATGCCAAATATATTTTCTTAATGAACAAGCCCGGCGTGTGGTTCTTCCTTCCTCTACTCCCCTGCTGCTATTCAAATGGTCCCCTCCTCACAGGGAGCAAGGCTTTGGATGAACAATTTGCAGCAATGCCCCAGAAACAAGAGGAGTGGAGAATGGAGAATAGAGAAAAATAAGTCAGGAAGCCCACACTTTCCTCCTTACTCAAGATTTGGGTTTGAGAGAATCTGAGGAAATGAAACAGGCTTTTGAAAACAGAGAGATCAAGTCAAAATTTAAAAGTTCTTGAGCTGGAGGATATAGCTCTGAGGTAGAACATATGTTTAGCCTGCATGAGGTCCTGGGTTCAATCCCCAGAACCCCCCCCCATAAATTTTTTAAACCTTCTCTACACATTATCCAAAGAGATCCAAATATTATTGGATTGGGTCATCCATCTAGACTTTGTTATTTACCATTCACCTCTTCCAGTATTACTTGAAAGCAAACAAAATAGGATTGTTCTTAACTTATGAACTCTTTCTAATCTATAATTTTTTTTAGACAAGGTCTTACTATGCAGTTTGGGCTGCCTTGGGCTCACTTTGTAACCCAGGTTGGTCTCGAATTTGCAATGATCCCCCTGCCTCAGTCTCCCAAGTGTTATGATGACAGGAGTGCACCACCACACCTGACTTCAATCTATAAATCTGACTGAGTTGCCCTCCCACTTAAAATCTTTCAGTGATTTCCTTTTTCCTTCAGGATAAAACCTAGATTCCTTAGTGTGGCCTTGCATAATTTCATCACAGTCTGACATATACTTATTCCTCTAGCTTCGGCCTCTCTCCTTTTCACACTCCCACCATGCAGTCCTGGCTTTGCCCTGCTCCCTGTCTCTTGGTCCCTTTTCCTGGGCTAATTCTTACTTATATTTTTGTTCCCAATTTAGGAATTGCTTCCCCCAAAAGCTTCCCATAACGTTTTCTCTGGATTAGGTGCCTTTCTGGGTGCTTTCACAGCATGTGTGCTTACCCCACTTGCCATAAAGTACTGAGATTCCGGTCTAGCTGTCTGTCTTCTTCATAGACTATGAGTTAGGGGCCGAATAAATATTTTTTGAACAAATGTACAAACAGAGAAGAGTAAACTTGAAAGAGCAGATAATCCAGAATTTCTATCTACTTGACTGTGAGATACATACTTTGTAACCAAGCAACCTTTATAAATCTGACTCAGGTAAATATATAAATGGTATTACATTCCTTGTAGAAGGCAATCAAAATGAAAAGTGTGAAGGGAAAACCAACTGTGATAAAACCTTGACCACAGATAATTCATGGCATGTATAAGCCACACGTAGGTGATAAAGAATTGTTTGCCTTATTTTAGACACATCAGACTTCCGTGGGTTGCAGGGAGCTGTCTCGTC
The DNA here is from genome assembly GCA_004027455.1 of Hydrochoerus hydrochaeris. Taxonomy (NCBI): domain Eukaryota; kingdom Metazoa; phylum Chordata; class Mammalia; order Rodentia; family Hydrochaeridae; genus Hydrochoerus; species Hydrochoerus hydrochaeris. Next base: position 151,275 of record PVLA01000711.1, read on the forward strand.
CCTAGTTAAAGAATCCTTGCTTTTTTTTTTTTTAATCATTGCTTTTTTTTTTTTTAATCATTGCTTTTTTTTAAGGCATGATGCTCAGCCCCTTTATTTTAGTAATAGATAGGAGAGCCCCTAAACTAGAAGTTGTTACTTGGGGTGTGGGTTCATAAGGGAAGTATAAGAAGGGCACCTGGTAAACATTTTTAAATTTCATATCCTCATTCTCTGATGATTTTTTTTTTGGTCTTTTTTTTTCGAGACAGGGTCTCGCTATGCAGTTCAGACTGGCCTTGAGCTCACTTTGTAGCCCAGGCTGGTTTTGAACTCGTAACGATCCTCCTGCCTCAGCCTCCCGAGTGCTGGGATTACAGGAGTGAGCCACCACGCCCAGCTTCTCTGATGATTTTTAACAGCCCCTTGATTCCCATGGCTGCCCTAAACCATCCTGACAAAGAATTGTCCTAATTGAAAAGGGGAGAGATTCTAAAACTTTCCTTTACAGGAAGGTAATGCAGTTTAATCAATGAAAATGTGAGCTGTACTGATGGACTATGTGGGTACACAGCTCAGCTCAACCACTTCATAGGTAGGTGACTCTGGACAAATTACAAGGGGTGATCAAAATATATGGTGAATATTTAAATTTTAAAAACATACCACAGTAGAAGACATTGCCAAGAACAGTAGGGTAGATGTGCTTGAAATAAGAGAAAGTATTTTGAGGGAGACTAATGGCAACGTGTCTTTTACTGTCTATGACAAATTTTTTAAACATTCACCATATTTTTAATCAGTTCTCATTGATCAAATTGTTTGTGGTAATTTTTATCAAATAAAAACATTACAATGTGTCCTCATCCACCTTATTCACCAGATCTGGTGCCATATGACTTCTGACTCCTTCAAAAATCAAAATGACCATTAAAGGTAAACATTTTGAATGGATTCAGGACATGGAGGCAGCCGTAACAGTACAACCAAAGACGCAAAAAGAGGACTTCTAGAACTGCCTCTGAAAGTAGAAAAAATGATGGGATGAGTGTGTTTGAAGCTAAGAGATGTATTCTGAGCAGGATTAATGGCAATATGTCTTTTACTGCAATAAAATTAATTAAAGCTGGGCTTGGTGGTGCACTCTTGTAATCCCAGCACTTGAGAGGCTGAGGCAGGAGGATTGCTGCAAGTTCAACACCAACCTGGGCTACAAAGTGACCCCAAGGCCAGCCTGAACTGCATAGTGAGACCCTGTCTCAAAAAAGACCAAAAAGATTGCTTTTAATTTAAATGTTCACCATAACATATATAACCTCTGTGTGCTGTAATTTCCACAACTGTAAAATGGGAGTAAAAGTAATTACCTCATAGGGTATTCTAAGATTGGTGCAGTAATGCATATAAAAGTTAGGAAATAAAATGTTAGGAAATAAAATGAATTTAATACAATTTAACTATTATTTAAATTTTGCTCTAAAGCCCTCCAACTTTGAAAATCCATTCATCTTTTTAAATGTCTAGCCTCAAAATCTTTCACTTGAATCTGCTAGCTTCATGAGAAAATAAAAACTACTATATTTCACAAAATTTACCTTGAAGATCTAAAGACTCTAATTAGACATCTTCACAAATGCTAAATGCTAAAGGCCTTAGGGGATTCTAGGCCCACTGAAAAATGCAAAGCTGAAATGCAATAAAAATAGTAATAACAGCTGACATTTGTTAAACATTTCCTATGTGCACTATGTACAGTATTTACCCATACTTCCTAATAGCCCTAAAAGACTAGTCCTAGTGTTGCCTCCATTTTACACATGAGGAATCAGAGCTAAGAACCTACACAAAGTTAACAGAGACAGTAAACAGCGGAGCCAGGGTCTGAATGGTGGGAAGACTGAAGGTGGACTACTGTCTCTCACTGCTGCCTTCCATACAGCTGTTAGGACTGTGGGTTAAGCAGGCTTCCCTTAACATCCCAATTCCTAAATCAGGCTGATATTGACAGGGAGGCCGAAGTTCCCTTTAGTGACTCCTTGAATCTCAAGAATTCTGTCCAACCAGCCCTAAAATGAGGAAATGATTACAAAAGGAAAACAGCATGAACAGCAATAATAATAACAACATCTTTACCTATGGACACCCCATTTTATTTGTGGAAGAGGCATTACTGGATTGCCTCTTCACAAAAAGTATAGAATAGTGAGTCAGTATTTCTGGATTTGAGTTGAGCATGGTGGCACATACCTGTAAGCTCAGCACTTGGGGGGCTGAGACAAGATAGCTAGGAGTTTGAGGCCAAACTAGGCTACAAAGTGAGTTCAAGGACAGTCTCTACTGTATAATGAAACCTTGTCTAAAGAAAAAAAAAAAAGCCAAAACATTTTTTTCTGGATTTGAGTACTAGTTCTCCTACTAAATTATATAGATTTAGATAGCTCACTTAATCTATCATTTTCCTTTCCCATAAGATAGAAATAACAATACTTGCCTTATTGGATCAATATCATAATTGAATGAGAAAATAAAAAACTGTCACACACACTGCTTGAGGGAATATAACTATGCCTACCATTCTGAGGTGAAATCTTAGAGAATCTAAGGATCACACACTCTGTAGTCTGGTAATCCCACTCTGTATACACCAGAGAAATTTTCTCCTGGGTGCATAAACAGATCCATATAATGGAATTCAACTTAGTACTGTTGTGGTAGTGAGAAGCTGGAAGGAACACAAATGTGAATTATATATGCAAAACCCCCTGTATACACACAGGAGTCAGAAATAATAATGTAGACTAACATATAGCAATATGAGTAGACATCAGAAACAATATAAAATGAAAAAAGTAAAATCAGGAGGAATAATACACACAATGACATTCATGTGCATGTTTTAAAACAACATAGCCAACATAGCACAAGGTATTTTCAAGAATCTGGATACATATATCTTTAAAATGTAAATCAGATCATATCATCTCTCTGCTCAAAACATTTCCCTGATTTCTTTTCCTACTCACAGTATAAGCTAAAAATATGTATTTACAACAGTCCACAAGGACTCACATTCTTTGCCATGATCCAGTTCTTTGGCTTCCATTTCTGTTTTCTCGCTCATTTATTCTAACTGCTGCCCTTGAGCAATTCTCACCTCCTAACTTAGAGAGAGATCCTGTCTCAGGGCCTTTGTCCTTGCTATATTAGAACCACTCTTACCCCAAATACTACATGACTCCTTTACCTGTTCATATTCAGTGAAAATAGCCCCTGTTTAGGTATGACCTTCCTTAGACCTTGTATGAAATTGCAATCTACTCCTGACTACCCTCAACACAATGTATCCCCTGCCTACCTCGTCTATTTCTATAGCACTTACCACTGTTTAACTCCTTTTACTCATTTACTTGCACATAATTTATCTCACTCCACCAGAAGGCAAGCAACAGAAGACAGCACTTGTTTTATTATTTAGTTCACTTACACATTTCTAGCACTTGCAACTGTGCCTCACACTCTTTAGACACCACTTACTTGTCAACAGATGAACACGACTGACTAAACACAAAGAAGATGGATTGGAAGAGCACTTACTAAAGCAGAGGCCTCTAGTAAAGAGGGGGAAATGAGAATATAAGGGAAGGATGAAAGGGAAAAATAGAATGAACTGAAAAGAAGCCTCACATGAGCTCACGATGTCAGTGTGTAACGAACTGAACTCGGTGATTAACTCAGTTTTGTGCACAAGCTTTAGCAACATGAAATGCCTGTTCCCTCAAGTTTGTTACAAAGGTTGGCCCTTCCCACTTTTGGTGAAGATGTCTGAAATGACCTACAGGTAAAGGATGAAGATACCATGGAAGCAACCTGGTGAACCAAACATATAAGCATTAAATAATCATAGCTTGTGACTCAGACAGAATCACAAAGAACAAACAAAGGAGCAGACCTACAGAAGAAAAGACAAACCCATTACTGGGAATCCCAAGAAACTCTAACTGCAACCCAGTGTGTAACAACAAAAAGAAATATCTTTCACAGATGCAATTCTCAGGAACATCCCTTCTTTGTACAATCATCAGCAATTATCCTGGGCGGTTTATATTCAGTCTAGATTCTTCAGCCACACTGTCAGAGTTCCTCCCTAATTCCGCCTACCCCTACCCCCAAGCCCATCACCTCCTTCCTAACTCAGCCCTGTAACCCTGCAACTCTGTTTCTCACTTTTCACTCATCCTTCAGGGAAAGGACAGCTCTTCAGCTTGTGTACACTATGCTCTTTTCTGTCCACTCTTGACCTCCAGCACTTCTCAGCTCTATTCTACAACTTCCCCACCACCACTTGTAGAGGTCTTTCCTAAACCTTTCTGACCAATTCCCCATCTGTAACTTCTTCCCCAATCTACCAGCTGGCGCTGATGCTCAACTAAAACTAGTTTCCCTGTCTCATGTGTCCTGGGTGTGTCCCTTAAATTCCTTTATAGTCAAAAAAGCTTCCAGAATGCAAGACCAGGATCCATGTACCTTTTCCTTTTGATTTCCACACTCCCACCACCTCCTTGACCCCCCAGGACAAGGACCTTTCATGATGGGACCAGGCAACCAAAACAAGATAGAGAAAATACACAGATTTACTAGCTGACTATTGGATCTGAGGATTCCTAGAAGTAAGAATTTTTAAGAGAGAAATGACTGGGCAGAGGTGGGAATAGGAGACAAAAAGTGTACAATCTTCTGTTTAAAGAGCATTTCCTGAGGACATTTCCTAATGAGAGCCCTGGGTCTGTGAATCTCAGTTTAATTAGGAAAGTCTCTCTGCAGGGAGGTGCTTGGTGCAGGGGAGGTACTTAAAGAAATACAGAGAAAGGCTAGAGAAGAAGAAGCCAGACTGCATGAATTCCATAATGCCCCCCGGCTCCCTTCCACCCTTCTCTCTGTGTTTCTCAGTCTCTAAGCTCTTTCCAAACTCCAAAACAAAAGTTCCATCCCAAGTAGCCAAGAAGAACTTAGGTCAAATCCAACAATCCACCCACTAAATTGCAGGCTGTCTTGCTTTCCCAGCCAACCCCACCCACTCTCCTTCATCCTAGAGGTCACTGTGTTCTGTCTGGCTTTAAGAAGGGCACTGTCCTCACATTGGAACTTTCCTTTTTCCAAACATTTTTCCAGGGAAGTAAGTTCCAATGAATCCCTCGGTTAAGTGTTAATCCTATCAATCAAGAAGTTTGTCCTAGTGTCTTCTACTGGATAGCTTCAAGAATATTTTGGATACAAGTTACTTTGCTTGAAATATGATAAAAGCTTAGGGGAGAGATGCTAATGGGGCTGTTAAATAATTATATCAGATCTCAAAGTTTCAGAGAAATGGATTTTAACCACAATATCTCCAGAGGTTGTATCATTCCTTTCCATTCAAGTATAGGTCCTTTCTTGATTCAGATTAGATAAACTCTCTCCTTACAATTTCCCAGCACATGAAAATTCCAGAGTTAGTTATATCAGGGACTCCATAACAAATGTAGTTTTCTGGACATTAGAGCTTCCCAAGAGTTCCCACAGTCCTGATTCGAGCAACCTCTCAATAATGGGAAGGGGGGTGTTATGGTTTGTGTTTGGATGGCCCCCTCAAGCCTCATGTGACTCAAGGAGACAACTGAGTCCAGCATTTGTGATTGGTTTGTTGTCAAGCACTGGGATTGGTGGTGTGAATGCTGTACCCACCCAGGGGCAGGGAGCCGGCATATAATATAGAAGAGGGAGGGAGGCACACTTTTCCCTTTTGGCCCTTTTCACTCTTGTTGTTTGCAGTTGCCATGAGTGGCTGCTTTTTAGCCATGCCACCCTGCCTTAGAGCCAGCTGAGTATGGACTGAAATCTCCAAAAACTGTAAACTTCTTTCATTTTGGGCATCAAGTATTTTGTCTCAGCAACAAGAGAAAAGTAACCAAGGACAGAAGGTGACATTCAGAAACACAAGAGTAGTGGCTTTGAGTTCAGCACAAGAGCTTTAAATAGTAACAGGGGTGTATGTAGTATACCAACACTTTCAAATTGGATTAGATTCAAAACAAATAAGCAAAGGTAAACCATGTAAAAGCTGACATGGAAACTGGGTCTGATGGGCTGGGGATTTAGCTCAGTGACATAAGCACCTTCCTGGCAAGTGCTAGATCATGAGTTTGATCCCTGGTACCAAAAAAAAAAAAAAAAAAAAACTGGGTCTGATCTGTATACCAAAGGTCTGGAAGTAATCAGCTAACAAAGCCAAATGAAAATGGAAACTTCTCATTTTCTCTTTCTATGTGCATATTCTCTAAAAGTCTGTGGCTCATCACAGTCACTCATTTAGTAATTTAGTAAATATTTACTGGTCCCCAAGTACTCAGCACGGGCACATAGCAATGAAAAACAAACACACACCAAAAAAAATCCCTCTGCTCAAGTTATCCTCATTTCAGCAGGAGGAAGTAGAAACTAAACAAATAAGGAAGGGGAATATACACTGTGTAGATTGTGACCTGTACTGCAGGGAAAAATAAAGCAAGAAGAGGTCAGGGTGTTCTCAGGGAGGGAGGTACAATTTTAAAGTAGGTGGTCCAAGGAAGTCTCCCAGAGAAGATGGCATTTAACGAAAGCCAGGAGCAGATTCCTATGACCAACTATAAAGACTCTGGTGTATGCATGTGTGTGTGCGCGTGTGTTTTAATGTAGTAAAATACACACTGTATAAAATTTATTTTAATCATTTTTAAGTATGGCATTAAATACACTCACATTGTTGTTCAGCCATTACTACCATCCATATCCAGAACCTTTACATCTTCTCTCAACTGAGGTCTTATAACCATTAATCACCAATTCCCTATGTCTTCCTTCCCCCAGCCCTCAAAAACCACCATGCCACCTCCTGCCTTTATGAATTTGATTATCCTAGGGTACCTTGTATAAGTGGAACCTTACAATATTTGTCCTTTTGTGACTGGCTTATTTCACTTAGTACAATCAAGGTTCATTTGTGTCATAGCATGTATCAGAATTTCCTTCTTTTTATGGTTGAATAATATTCCACTTTCTATACATATATCAATCACTTTTTTAATCCATTCATCTACAAAGAGACATTTGGGTTGTTTCCATCTTTGGGATATTGTAAATACTGTTGCTATAAACATGGGTTTATAATATCTTTTTGAGTCCTTGCTTTTATTTCTTTTGGGTTTATTACCAAAAGTAGAATTCATCTGACAAGTCTATGTTTAATTTTTTCTAAGAAATGTCCATGCTTTTTTCCACAGCCACTATTTCATTTTACTTTTCCACCAGCAGTATATGAGCATTCCAATTTCTTCACATCCTTATCAACACTTGCTATTTTGTTTTTAATAATAGCCATTCCAGCCTGGGTTACATAAGGGAGCTCACTACATAGTGAGACTGTATCAAAAACAACATCACTTCAACTTTTATTTTGGATATCTGGGAACTCTAAATAAAGTACTAAGTTCATTATGTGAGTCACTGATTTTCATGCTCTTTGTATTAAGTATATCATTCTTAAACTAAATTCAAGGCCTCCTTCAGTTTGAAAACACAGTTCTGCAGTGTTCATTAGATGTCCAGTGATTCAGACAACAAAATAAGAGTGAAATAAGCTGAAGCATTCTTTCACCTGCTTCCCTCTCTAGATACCAAAACAGAGATGCCATATCCCCCACCCATGGGAGATTAACATGATGGATTACTTTCATCGAAGTTATTCACTTTATAGATGATTTTTAGCCAAGATTCATTCACTTAAAGATCAGACAAAAGTAATCTTTGTATTGTTCTATATTTTGGGTTGACTCCCCTATTAATGGGCATAACTAAGAGCTATTATGGAGACAAAAATGGGGATTTTTTCCAGAAACTGGTAATTAAAGACTGCAAAGATAGGGGTAGGCAGGCTCTCAGAAAAGGGGCAGGAACAGAGTGAATAAGGCACTCACAACCCTTGCAAAATTAAATAGATGAATTCAATCCCAAGCCCCAGATGCCTCAGGAAGGACTGTCAGAAATGTCTGAGATGATCAGAGCTAGGGAGAGAAAGGGCCCCAAAGGGAAGCCTGAAAACACATTTTTGAGAGGCAGAGAGAACCTCTCATAACCTCACTTCCCCCAGGCGACAAGGATGAAAGCTTCTACATCAAAATAAGAAGTCCAAGGAGTTATAGATTTTCTCAACAATAAATAATCTGGAGAGAATGGCCGCCCAACCACCGTTTATAAATGTTAGAAAATACACACTTGTGTGTGGTGGTGGGAGGGAGGTGGTGGGTAGAGAGGGGAAGAATTACAGTGTTGTCCCCTCTGGGAAGAGAGGAGGGACAGAAATCAGTTTTCACAAATACATTCTTAGGATTCAAATGGGGTTTAGGGGAGGGAAACATAATAAAATTTAGAAACCTTAATGACCAATTTCTCTCAGCAAGAAAACAAACTATGTGCTCCCAGGACCTCTGTGCTGTTCTACTTTCCATCACAGACCATCTTATTCAACTACCTGTCTCTACCTGGTGTGAACACCACCACCTCCCATCCTTCACATAAGCATCCCCACCGCATAGTTCCTTCTCTGTGGTCTTGTTAGGAAGTTGAGTTGCCCTTCTATGCCCAAAGATTTATTTTTTAATTTATTTTTATTTTTTAAAAGATTTTATTTAAAGAGAAACAAAAGCATGTAAAGGGTAGAGATAATACAGAATTCCAAAAAACCAAAAAGATAAACAATAAGAAATCACTAGTTAATAAATTACATATTATCCCCTTAGACATAGTTGTTCAAGTTACAAAATTAAAGCATACAAAGTAGATAGTCAAACAGTGAGAGTGTGAACAGCTACACATGCATGAATCTCTACGTGTATTTCTATCCTTTCTTTTTTTTTCATTTTTTTATTTAAAGAGAAAAAAAATAGGAAAAAGGTAGAAATATTACAGAATTTCAAGAAAAGAAGATAAATAGTAAGAAATCACTAGTTGATACATTACATATTGATCTTTTAGAAATAGTTATTCAAGTTACAGGATTAAAGCACACAAAGTGGACACTAAAGCAGTGAGAGTGCAAACAGATCTGTTCAACAATCCAACAAGAACCTAGAAATATGGTCATCAACCCCACACACCTAAACATACATGCAGCTATATCTTTTATAGTGCTTCCTATTTCTTCTTTTTTTTACAATAGCAATTATACATTCCAAAGATTTATAATAAGAATGGGACTAGGATAAAAGAAAAGGTTGTTCTTCTCCTTAGGTGGAAAATAATGGATCTAAATGACAAAGAATAAGGTCATTAATTCATTCAATAAGTAATAAGTACCTACTCTATATTGGTCATTGTACAAGGAATGCAACAGGGAAGAAAAAGGCATGTTCCCTGCCTACATAGAACTCATAGTCTTTTATTATTATTTTGTGTGTTGTGTGTGTGTGGCCCTGGGTTCTATCCCCAGGGCCTTCTGCATGCAAGGCAAGAATTCTACAACTGAGCTATATCCCCAGTCCTCACAGTCTTTTAAAATGTTCTTAATATAAATAGTCAAAAGTGCACAATTTAAATTCGATATGAAAGTAATCAGTCAAACTCAGTCAGGTGTTCTATACTCTGACCATACAAACCTGCACTGTTCAAAATTGTGGATATCATGAACAACAGGCTAAGGAACTATTCTAGCTTAAAGGAAAATAGAGAGATTTGGCAAAAAATGCAGTGTATAACCTTGGATTGGAACTGGGCTAGGGAGAAATATTTTACTATTAAAAATATTATTATAAGCAGAGAATGTAGCTCAGTGGTAGAATACTTACCTTGCAAGCACTGAGGCCCTGAGTTCAATCTCCAGCACTGGGAAAAAAAACCTTCAAAATTAAAAAAACACATATTATTGTATAATTACTAAAATTGCATAGGGACTGTAAAATACACACATGAGAGAAAGCATGCAAACATGTCAAAATATTAACAATTGTTGGTTGATTCTGGTGAAAGATAAATAGGTGGCAATTATGTATGCTATCCTGGAAACTTTTCTGTAGATTTCATAGTTTTCAAGCTAAAAGATTAAGAGGACAATAGGAATGTTCCATAGTAAAAGGAATGAAGTTTTCTTCCCTGAATGATCATTATACACAAGCTTACTACCATGATTTGGTTGGAATGAAATCCCACCCAGAATGACCTAGCCCCAAATTAGAAACTTTAGATCCAAGGGGTGGTTGTGAAAGAGAATGCCTTTGTCTTCGATTTATAACTAAAATTGTCACTAAGTAAAAATGCCTGGAAAGAAACCACAACCTTGGCTCTTGTTAGTATGGTTGTAAAAAGTATAAAATATTAGTGTCCTTTTGTATGATTAACACAAATTAATAAATCAGGGCCCTAGACTTCAAGACTAAGAAGCACTGGGGAAGATGTGTAGGGCTGGAGAAAGACAAAAATGATATCCAGAAAATAAGGGTAGCAAGTATATGTGGAAGAATATTGATACATGAGGAAAGGGGTGAATGGGAACCAAAATTTTTTGAGCTGCAAACAACATGCATATGTTATTTTATTTAACCCTTGTAACAATTATGCTGCTCTATTTATTACTGATAATGAGATATCTGAGACAACCTTCTAAAGAAAAGAGGTTTACTTAGCTCACAATTCTGGAGACTCAAAGTCCAAACAGAATAGTGCTGGCTCTAGTGCTGGTCTTCTTACTGGCAGAGTCCAAGATGGGACAGGGCATCACATAGGCAAGACCTTGGGAGCATATGAGTTCTCTTCTTATCTCTCTATCCCTCTGATAAAGCCACTAGTTTTCAAACATGAGGCTCCACTCTGGTGACTTTATCTAATCTTAATCACCTCCCAAAGCTCTGCTTCTGAAATCATAAACAGACTGTTTCCACTCTTAATACCTCACAGTAGAGATTAAACTTTATTATGTGGACTTTTGGAGGACACACTCAACTCCTATCCCAGACATAGCAATAAGCCAATGAAATGAGTATTGATTATTATTATCATTAGAAATGCTATTGCAATTTACAGATTTTTAAAGATTAAATAAGGTTAATAATTTTCTCAGTAAAAAGAAGAGCTAAAACTTGAACTTGGTGCTTTGTAACTTCAAAAGCCATTATTCTGTCTACTACTAGCTTCCCCAAAGAATAAAGAAATCCAAGGGGAAGGTTGTTAAAGGAGTATTTGAATTAGGTCACTCATAACCAATGTCTTCCTTTTCTTCCCAGATAAATACTGATAATAGGGCTAGAAATATGGAGATAACCTAATCTGAAAGTTCACTCTAAACAATTTCCTACAAAAGCTGTAATCAAATTTAGTGTCAAAAGTCTCCAGACAATCATTTCAGATCCCAAGAAAGAAGTCTCCAAAGCATTTTACAATACTCCAATAGTTCCCAGACATGAGTTTAAGTCTAATTATAATTTCTTTCCCTGTGATTTCATTCTATCATTTTTTTGCTTTTTTTCCTTTAGTGGAAATACAGGATAACAGATCTCCAGACCCCAAGTATAAGTAACTTCCTGAGACCCCATCAATCTATTTTAAATCTTTTCTAATCAGTATTTTACTCTTGAAAAGGAAAAAATCTTCAGTGCAGGTTAGGAAATGCTAGAGGAGGAAATGAAACATTGATTTTCAATAGCCAAACAAAGTCTGAGGGATGAGGAACAGACATTTTTAAAAATGATAACCCAATGTCAGGAAAATGTTTGTAATTTCTCTGACAACCTAAATACCTCCAGATTTGGCCTGACCAAATCTCAGCAGTCACCCAAGGCTTCCAGATGCTGCTAGCATACACCGTTAGAAAACATCTGTCACAAAAAACAGCCACAACTGGGACAAAGGAAAGTAGGAAGGCAGACGGTGCCAGTTTAATGAGGATGGTTTAACAAAACATCTTTAAGCTTCTTAATTCCCTTGGCCATTTGCTTCTCGGGCTTGGCTGCCAATCAGGAGCAGACTGGAGGGAATGTTTACCACAGAATAGCATTTTCCTCCTTATTCCTAACCCAGAAGAACACATTATCCAAAAAAAGTCAGCTGTCAATCTCTCTAAAACATGATTGATCCTGAGCTAAAAAGTCATAGTGACGCTGGGGAGAAGGACTTGAGCTACATGTGGTTAATTGTTCTGGTTGGTTGTTCTTCACAATCAGAGACCTGACTGACTAGAATATCAAAAATGGATAATAGCATCTCATACTGTGTGCCATGTCTGTGCCCAGCTGTGAGCTCAATGTCTGCAACATTCTTGTGCTCATTAATCCTTCATGGAAACAAACACTCAGGGATATCAGGCATCAACACTAACTTCTCAGCCTTTTGTGTTGGGGCTTTTTTTTTTTTAAGGTTACTAAGGAATAAGGATATTGTGAACATGCCATCAATGTAGGACGATCCACAGATAAGATTTTTAAAAATCATCTTTCCACCCAAATTTCCAAATGAAGAATACCCCAGCTATGACTGACGACAAGTGGTTTAACAAAAGCATCCACTAAGACTATGGATTTATGCAGGTATATTGCATGAAAGTTTGGATAAAGCTAAGAAATCTTTACTGAAATCATTGGCTTCAGATCTCCAAGGTTCACTATCCCACCCCAGATCTCAAGCCTGCCAACATGAAATCACTCAGCTGCTTAGCACCTTGTTCCCACAGGAAGTCTGAGTGGAAGGTTCATACAGTTTGCAGCTACCATCTGGCCTCCTGCTGTAGTCATGGAACCACTCTCTTGGCCTCTACAATCTGTGACTCTAAGAAATGAGATACTCTCTAAGCCCACTCGGATTTACCCTAGCTGCCATCAGAAAAGCGCTTCCTGCCTTCCTTGGAAGCAACCTTCCGCCTTAAATCACAACACCGATTGCTGCATTGCAGCAGATAACTGAAGTGTGAGCGCCCTCTATCCTCCTTCTGGAAAATGACACTTTCCCCAAGGCTCTAAACACACACACACACACACACACACACACACACACGCACACTTCCCTCAATCAGATTTGCAACTTCCTGCTCTGTGAAATCCACATTTATAAAATTGTATTTCCAGTGACATCCTCTTGATGTCCAATGACTGAATTGATAACACAGAGTTCTTTCATTCATTGCTTTATTTAATTTGGAAAAATTAAGTCATCTATGCTTTAGCATTAATCAATAGGATATTATGAACTAACTAAATTTACTTGTATATTATAAGAAGGAGTCGTTACCCACAAGCAAATCCTTGAATATTGTTTAGCATGTGATGTTATCTGCTTTGGAAGGATAGTAAAGAACCCATGACTTGCCTTTCTATTTTAAACTCCCGGAGAAGAGAATTTTCTATATTCACTTCTATTTGTCCCACACTCTCTCTAATAAGTTCACAGAATAATTGTTTAATTTGGGCTGTGTCTATAGAGAAAATCTGTATAAACTGAGCCCTGTATGTTTCAGTGTTTTTCTCAAGTGGATAACACTAAAATTTTCTAAGTGATAAATGCTGGGCTCAAATTATTAAAAATAAGATTTCACATGCATAAAGCCCTGGATTTGATCCCCAGCACTGAAAAAAAAACACATTTAAAGTAAGCATAAATGAATTAAAAGGTAAGTTTCAAATTAGAAAACTTTCTTTGGAAAATTATTCTCTTTAGGAAGAAATTAAATTAAATCAGCATCCCTCTCAATCATTAATATTGCCACCATCACAACCAAACCACCATCCATTTTTTATACATAAACTAAAACAAATGGAGGTAAATAGATAATTTCACTCTACTGACCTCATGATGAAGGGCATTTCATGGATACTTCCTCGCCCCTCAAAATAAGTAAAAGAATTGACAGAGATCATCATGCTAAGAATACTAAGACAGACTCAACAAGATAAGATCCATGCATTTTCCTCTAATATGTAGGATTTAGGAAGAAAAAAATTAGAAAGATGACATGATAGTAGAAGGGAGACCATGAGACAAGAAAAAAGGGATGGTGGAAGGTGGAAATGAGAAAAATGTGTTAAATGTATGTATGAAAATGCCATAAAAACTAATATTTTGTAAATTTAATATATACCATTAAAATAATAAGAATAAGCAAAAGATATCTATACAGTGGACTGAAACAGGTAGTTCTAAGTCAGAAACAAACAGGAAGGTAATTGTATCAGATTCAAGGACATTTCAAGGTCCCAGAAAATATCACAGTTGACAGAAGACATGGCTGATAAAGGCTTCATTTTCCAGTGTTGGCCAGATTAGGGAGAATCTTCCACAAAGTTCAGGTAGCCTGAGAAAGCTGTGTGGAAGGGGGAAAAACTGCTCCATAGAAGCGTTGTATCTAAGTGCTTCCCTAGAAGGATCAGTTAAAGATACATCTTCATGATGATGTGGAGCTTAGACAATGATCCAACCACTAGAAGCTCACTTCTGTCTTCCTTCCCTCCGTGTCACAAACCAAACAAAAAGAACAGAACAAATACAACAAAAACTTTGAACCTGTAAATCCTGTTTTCCCTATGATGGCTAAACATTTGTTACAGATCTAATACAGATCTAGACTCTAAAATATAATGATTCACTGTCTTGCTATGTGTGGAAAAAGAAAAGAATAAGAAGGAAATCATTTCAATAGTAATAAGTGTTTTACCTCTCTGTGGAAAAAAAGAAATAAAGCTCACATAGCCTCCATGAAGGGTTGGAAAGAAGACCAAAGTAACCAAATTCAGTTCACACTAAAGAAAATAAATATCCAGGTTTATCCTCCAGGGGTCTTCCGAGAATCACCCCACCAAAATGATTGCTTAACAGACGTCTGTCTTCTACCTAGGAACTTTGCACTGCATTTCTGTTCAAATGTTCCTTGGAAGAATACTTTGTCTCCCAAACTGAAATAAAAACTTCTCAGAGTAGAATCTGTTTATGTTCTCCCACCTAGGCTAGAAATCATAATTCTGCAAGTAAACATTCCTAGCTGTAAACCAGTTCTCCAACTCAAAAGCTATGACAGCCCCCAGACTGCCAGCTCATTAGAAATGCCAAGAGGAAACACAGGTACCTCCCGAAACTCACATACTCACCTTCAACCCCAGCACCACACCTCCAAAACCCCATTAGACTCTCATTAGAGCCCAGCAGAATTTGTATTGCAAATTGGTGAAAACACATTTTGAGGTAGGCCAAAACACTCCAATTGGATTATATGGGCACTAGAATGATATAGATGAAATCTATACAGATATAAACCAAAATTCATCTTTTTTTGTTTTTTGTTGTGAATTTTGGGGTTTTTTTCAAATCTATTTCATTTCAAGGATAAAAAGAAAAAAACTACAAAATTTCAAAATATGTCACCAAAATTCATTTTGATAGACCAAAACAGTTTTTGCTTCCTTCCCTCCATATGTGTGGAGTCCCTGCCTCACACAACTATAGATTGACTCTATATTATCTAGGGTCATTCTAGGATAGCTGTGAACAAGCTGGATTTGCTGAGTTTCTGTGAGATAACTTTAGAGAAAACTGTCAAATCCAAATTTCTTCATTCATGACTTGGCACATTCACAGGTTTAGTTTCAGTCAGGAATTCAAACTCAAAAAAAAATTTTTTTGGAAGTTCTTAACATTTCTATCACACCAAAAAATGATGATCTTCTTGAGAAATCAGAGCAGCCTAGGTTTCTATTTCTAGGGCACTTCAGAAACTAGATGAACTACTGAGAAGAGTCAGAATTAGATTTTCTAAACAAGAATCAGGAAAACTAGGGAAATCAGAAAGGGAGTGAGAGATGAAGAGATTAGAAAGCTGATGCCAAACTTTGATGCCAACAGTAGAAACTGATTTCTCCTCTCCTCTCCTCTCCTCTCATCATTCTCTACTCCTCTCTTCTCATCCTAGAATTTTATCAGTCTAGAACTTCTCAAAAAAATTTAGGAGAAAGCAATAGAAGTAAATCCATCTACCTTACTTTCCAATCTACAACCGTAACACAATATGATCTTTATAATGAGCTTTGACCTACAATCACTTTTTCCAAGAAACAGCCTTGGTTCTGTTCCTTCCTTAAAATCCTTCATTTTCATTTGTTTTGTTGTAGGAAAACACTAGATCATGTGCATGCAAAGAAGGTTGTATCACCCTCATAGTCCTGAGTTCTTTTCCAAACACAGGGAAATATGACTTCTCCAGGAAAGGCCTGCCTGCCTCATTGCTACCTGCAACCGACAGCTTGTGGCACCATGCTCTTTAAGGAACACACTTTATCTTCCTTTCCCAATTCTTTTTAATCCTCAGTCTGCCTTGTGATTCCTTTGGTAATAAAAGAAAAGGTATAAAAAATAGAATTGAAAGTCATTTCTATTAACATATAGAATATAATTTTTCAGGAAATTAGGATTTCCACATGATTTTGCTGAAACTGAGGTTAAAACAATCTCTCTTCTAGAAGCATACACCAGATGTTAAACTGATAATGGAGAGAAGTTTCCCAAGATCTGCTGGATAGTAAGGGAAAGTCAACCTAGAATTAAACACTTGCCATATACAGTCAACAGAACAGGTGTAGGACAGAATAGGTACTGCCTCGCCTTCTGGTTTTGCCCGAACTCTGTGTTTGGGGGGGCGAGGAAATCAATTTAGAACTCCAACAGCCTTCAAAATTGAAGAATTTAAAGTATGTCTTGTCATAGCAACAAACTGCCACTTGGAGACCCAGGGCCCCAGTGCTATTTCAGGCTTCTCTTCCAAGCCTTTATCAATCAATAAATATGCCTATGATGTCCATAAGATTGATTCACAGGAAGCAAATGGAGTCATCAAGTTTGAAGGTTTACTTAGCACTGGCCTATTTATGATGTAGTTGGGTTTTCATTGTTTGTGTGTTTGTTTCAAAACTGGGGATTTAATCCAGGAGTGATCTGCCACTGAGTCACATCATCAGCCATTTTTATTTACTTATTTTTATATTTTGTTTGTTGGTTTGTTGAGACATAGTCTTACTATGTATTTCAGGCTGGCCTCTAACTCCAGGTGATCCTCCTGCCTCAGCCTGCTGAGTGCTGGGATTATGGGGGTCTAGCTCTCAGTCGTGATATAGTTAGGACCCGAGAAAATCTTTAATACAGCATTTTAAAGACCATTAGGCAGGTACACCCTAGTGGAACTTAATAATTTTTCTCCCTACAGCCTTTCCTAGCCCATAATCCCTCTGCTTTTTATACATCACTTACAAAAGGAAGAAAAACTACCTCAAGCAACTGTAAAACTGTATATCTAGCTCGCTGAGCACCAGGGAAGAAGATCTTCGAATCCCCCTTGCATTCCTGTGGACCTCCTATCAAACTGGGATGGATATTCTGCAAAGCCTATATCAGTGCCCTCTATAAGATGAGACATAGTTTCAGAATCTAAAGTAAGGAAGAATGTCAAGCATGCGCAAGGCAGCCCTGCAGCAAACACAAAATAAATAAAGCAAGCTTTGCACAAGGCTAGAAAGAAAAGACCAAGGAGGACAGCATGACAAAAAGGGAGAAAGATTGTGGAGGAGAAAGGGTAAGGAATAACCTCCCTGAGATTTTCCTAAGACCAGGTTTACATGGAAAGAGACAAAACCAAGGCTGAATAGGGAGACTCCAAAATAGCAAGAAAAATGTAAGTGCAGATCATCAGGTTTCAGGTGTGGAGTCAAATGGACAACAGGTGGGAAAACACTTTGGCTCCAGCAAACCTAGCAGCCCTCCCTAGGCCCACAGACTACTGATCTGCACCCCAATCCAGAGCTGCACCCTAGGACCAAGGAATACTCTGTTGGACTCTCTCAGGAAGTCTACCATCAGTACTGCACCAGGCCCCCCCACCTCCCATCCCCTAACTCAGGTACTGTACCAACTTCATAACCACAAGAAGTCACTCGCTTACCACGGTGATGTCTAAGTCAGAGGAGAAAGATCTGAGTGAAGTGGGGACTGTCTTTGGAAATGTGCTTTAAGGGAAGGGAGGGAAAGCGTGAAGGAGGAAAACTGGAGATGCACAGTAGGGAAGTATTGGGCCCTGTTTGGGTGAGGAGGTAGAATGAGTGCTGAAGTGAAGCCCAGTTGGAAACTGAGCAGCAGAAAGTGAATTAAATAAGAAACAAGCACCAAAGAGTCCCAGGAGCACCTGATTGGCTGGAGGAGAGAGAGAGACTGAAGGGGAGGGGCTTTACGGTGACAATTTGCCAACCAGTCCCCAAAACAGATCTTTTAAAACTCCTCTCCAGTGTCCTTTACACAATGATAGAAGCACCCAGTCTCTTAATCTTTCCCAAAAAGTTTCTTCTACCAACATTTCCTATCCCCTTTCCCTTCCTCTTCCCCTCACCCATGTTTCCTGTCAGCCCAGAGATACAACTATAAGAGAAATGGCTTAGGCTTCACTGTGTTACTGTCCAAAACAGTCAGTCAGCACTCACACCAGTACCTAAGGGGATACTCATTGAGCACTGTGGGAGGAAACCAAAATGAAAAATATACAGTCCCTGCCCAGGAGCTTCCTGCTGTAGAACGCAGCTATTCAAAAAGTAAGACATCCAAGACCATGAAATATAAGGTCATATGAAGGTACCTCTTTCCCTGAGTGTTAATCATCAAACACAGTCCAAGAAGCCAAGAAAAACAGGCCCTGTTGCCTTTAATGGACAGTGCTGCTAATCCTTAACCCTAAATTAGGTGCTTAAAAGACAAGAATGGAGGTGAGAGAGAAGGGAGGAGAGTACAGCCAGGACCCTGGAGACTTTCAGTCTATACTAATTATACTAAAGAATATTGAATTTAAAGCAGAAAAAAATTATTTCAGAATTCAAAAAGCCCTCCAACTAGGAAAATCTAAAAATCTACAGTGACCCTGCCCTCCCACTTCTCAGTTCAACATGGACCAAAGCCATTAACTGAGCACCAACTTGGTACAAGACACTAAGCTGAGCAGTGGCTGACTGGCCCCACTGTGGGTGACAGAACCAAAGCTGCCAGAGGCACAGGAGACGGGCAGGCCTTGAAAAGGTGGCTGCAAGGACAGAACAGAGGGGAGGGGCTTCTGGGTGATTTATGTCTGTTCCAACAGTCCTAGGCTGTCTTCCCCTGCCTCAAGCTGGGATTTTCCCAGATGTGCACTGCTTGAAGGGAAGGAGGGTGGGCACAGGGGGAGGGTCTCCATGTCCTTGCATCTGGGCCCAAGACCAACCCCTTCACTTTCTCCCTGAACTATTCAGTGCCTGCTGGGTAGAGGGTGGGAGACTGGGGGGAAATGCCAAGGGCCCCAGATAATCACCAGGTAATGAAAAGAACTGGCTTGGGGCTGGGAAAATGCAGAGGAGACAGAGTTGGGGCCATAAATCTCTCAGGGAGAGGGGGTATAGAATGGGGGGGCTGACAGTTGGAACCCATCCAGGTGATTTCACATGAAGTATCTCAAGCCTGAGGGGTGGGAGCTGGGTGACAAGAGGCAGACAGGGGTGAGAGCCAGAGACAGGGGTAGAGGTAGAGAGAGATAAGAGAAACAGGACAGCAAGACAAAGGGAAAGCACGAGAAGGGACAGAAAAGTGATAGGGGCGGCAGCAAAAGCTGAGGAGGGGATGTGGAAGGAGACTAAATGGCACCTACAGTGGAACTCATAAAGATGTGATAGTAGAAGAGAGCCTCCGAGACAGAAGGGGAAGGAGAGAGGGTGGGAGAGAGGGAGGGGGGGAGAGAGGAGTGGATGGTAGGCTGAGTCCTAGAGAAACTCAGACCAAAAAATATTTAGAGTCAAAGAAACAGACAGACAGACCTACAGTCAGACCTGCCTGACAAAGATGAAGGTGACAGAGGCAAAGAAGGAACAAAGAAAACAGGGATGCAGTGAAGAGGGGGGAGGGAGCGAGACAAAGAGAGAGAAGGAGGCAAGTGTAGAGCAGGGGAGGGAGCGAGGCCAGGGAGGGGGATATATATTTTCTTTATGATCCTCTTCAATCTCACTCAGCTCACTGCTGAGCCGGTTCTCCTCTCAGGTGCTGCTCGGTGGTGGATGTGCCCAGAAAGCTGATGGGCAAAGCTGCTGCTGTAGCTGCCCCTGAGGTGGCTCCAAGCACCAGCCCGGGGAGGGGGACTCAGAGACCTCTGCCTGTAGATGGCAGACTGACCTGCCTCCCTGTCTCCAGATGCCGCAATCAAGGAGGGCTGAACACGGCCCTAAATTTCTGAGTAGATGCAGCCTAGCATGACCTGGGCAGGGGAACACGGGGCCAAGGAGAAAGAGAAGCAGATACAGGCAAGCAAGGAAGGGTGTGAGTCCTGAGGAGAGTGCTAGGGACAGACTTTGGCTAGGGATCACTGGTAAAAGAGTGCAGAGAGTCAAGGACCAGGCAAGATGTCTGCATTTGAGATCTTAAGCAGCATACAAAGTATAAGCAAAATAAGATACAGGGACTGTCTATTACTTTGGGGTCAACCATTTAGAGGCCTTCTGAGAAGTGCTTACCAATGCCCTCAGACAGTCCTCACTAAGAGGCTCCCATAAATATACACATGAAACCCACAAAAGAAGAAAGTGAGGTGTAGAAGAGAGACCCTGAGGCCAGTGCATCTGCATGGACCTAGGTTTAAGATAACCTATAGTGAAACAAAAGGGCAAGTTTCTGAACACCTATGATTAACATGGCCGTGTGGACTCTGCCTTTTTCCCTAGGCTTTCTTGGGCTGAGGAGCCAGATGAGCCCTATGAATACCAGCTCCCCTAGTTCTTCTCAGGACCAGAAACAACTCTAAGAGTGTTAACTCGGGCAGTGTAAAGGGAATTCGGCCCCATCTTCCCAGCAAGCCACATTCAAGGTCTCTGAGGCCAGCTGGTGGGCTGCAGTTAGAACTCAGGAAGTCTCCTTAGCAGCAGGGAGAATTTTATTACGGCTGGTTTGGGCCCCCAAAGCTAAATTCAGAGACTTCAGGGCAACAGCTCAGGTTATCTACCTCTTCTTACACCCATCCCTAAGGGGTACGGATGGAAGGCCACTAGGGTACACGGTCAAGGAGGACCCAATCCCCCAGGGTCTCTGGAAACATCTGTAAGTCAACACATCTGGGATAAGGACAGTTAGATGGCCCAGACTCCAGGCAAGCTGAAGGCTCCCACAGCAGCTCTAGGTCTATTCCTTGGCTGGGTCACTAACGCTGGGAACTGGAAAACTCTGCAATACCAGAGGGGACCGCTAGGGGTGCTCGCCGATACCAGGTTCAGAGAGGCAAGAGCCGGTGACGCCAAGGAGACCGGAAGGCAATCGATCAGAGTCGCCTTGGCAACCGGGCTGAGCCCGAGACAGACAGCACGTCGATAATGAAATCATCGTTAAATGACTTCAAGCCCTAATTAATAATCCAGGCCAACCGAGGCCATGGCTGACTGGGATCGGGGGAGGGGATGTCATTGTTGAGGAAGCATTGGAAGCTTCTAGACAATTAATCAATTAATCCACTCAATAATTGGCTCCTTTGTCCTTTGCCATGTCCCCCCTCCCCCACCTCATCCACTTCTGACTGTGCAAAGGCTTAAGATGCAGGGCTAACAGTGTCCAAGGGCCACAGTGCCTCTGTCTCACTCTCCTTTTTTATTCTGTGCCAACTCAGAAGAGCCCAGGGTAAGTAAGGACTTGTTTTTTCTTCCATAAGATTCACCGAAGGGTGACTACGTCAGGACCTGGAGCCCTGACACCTCCTTTCCCCTGCTCTTTATCCCACCTCCTCCCATATCATCCTCATTCCCACCCTCCAGGGCCACACATCATTTACCTGTCACAGCCCACACCAGCTGAGGAAGGTGAGTCAAAGACAAATGGCCTTCAGCAGGTGATGTGCCCTCTTCATGGCTTCAGTTTCCTCATCTGAAATCATCTGAGGGGGGTCCAACTGATTTCTAAGGTGTCTTCCTGACCCATCATCTGTTATTCTAAGACTGCACCTGGCTCGCCTCCCAGTTCTCCACTCAGCTTCCTTACTTCAGGGAGGTAAAACTCAGATTGCAAGGGGTACCCAAGGAACTAACCTTGAGACCTAGAGAAGAGGAGATGTCAGAAGATGCGGGAAGGGAAGCCTCCCAAGCCCATACCCCACCTCCCCAGTCGTGGTCATTGCCACCCACCTTGCTTATTGCTCTCCACAACCCCCAGCAGGAAATGAAAAAGGTACAGGAAATTGCACTTTAAATCCCCCAGCTCCTGGCTCCCTCCACCAAGCCTGGGAGCTGGGGCAGGCTAACTTCACAGACAGGCTTTCTCTGTTTGCAATTAGTAAGACACTTAGGAGAAGGAGTCTCCCTCCTTCCCTCCCTCCCAAACAGCTAAGCATGTTACAAAAAAAAAAAGTGGTACTGGGGGAGCATGTTGGGTTTGGAAGGAAGGAACCAAAGGCTCTTGGGAAAAATAATAAGCCAGTGAGACACCTAGATAATAGCCTCTTTTCCTGGGTAAGCCAATTTATAGCGCCCCCTGTAGTTAGAAGAAATGGTGTGCTGTCAAAGATCGGTTGGGGAGTGAGAATTGGGGAAGCAGCCGCCAAAAGACACCCTGCAGAGAAGGGAGCAAAACCCACCCCCGTGGACACTTAGGAGGTTAATAAAGTTCAGACTGTTCAGGGCTTATTTATAATTAAAGCCAGGAGCTGCGTCACTACATCCCCCCAACAAGGTCTACCCTTTATTTCCTCCCTTCTACACGTGTGTGCGCGCGCATGCACACACACACACACACACACACACACACACACGTCTTTTATGAAAGACATAGAACCAGATCCTGGACTTTAGATAATACCTCCACTGAAGAGATGGGCTTAATTTCAGCAAAAGAAATTTAGAGTCGACTTTATAAAGGATTTCCTTAGAGTTAGGGTTGATAAATACAAATGAAAAATGTGACAGAATCTCCAGCTCACATTCTCCCTCACACACACACACACACACACACACAGCCCAAACAGGAAAGAAAATCTCTCTCTCTTCAGCACTGTTCTTTTCCTAGAGAACTGACCTTTACATGATGAGGCAAAACAGTCTGTAAACATTAGGAAGACACCTCATTAACCCTTAGCTCCATGGCAAACAGATACCTAGCTTGGGCTCATCTCCCAAACTCTCCAAGTCATGTTTTATCTCAACCTCTCTGAACTTCTCAGTGTCCATTGTTTGCATTCACTTGATGAGCCAAGTCCTGGAGGGAGCCCTGAGTTCAACAGTAGCAAAAGGCAGGATGACCCTACCCTCTGGCATGTGAGGAAGGAGACACTCAAGATAAGGAATTGAAGCAGAGAAAAGGAAAACATGTTAGTTAATCAACTGTAAGTAGAACCTTCAAAGCACAGAGGAGGCAAAAAGAAGAGTATGAAAACAAGAGACTGAACGTATGACTGGGCATAGTGTCCACACCTATAGTTCCAAGTTATTCAGAAAGCTGAGGCAGGAGGGTCACAAGTTCTAGGCCAACCTGGGCAATTTGGCAAGAGCCTATCTGTTTCTTTTTTGGTACCGGGGACTGGACTCACAACTTTAGGTTTGCCAGGCAGGTGCTTACACTGCTGGGATAAATCCCCAGCCCAAGAGCCTGTCTCAAAATTAAAAAATAAGGGCCAGAGATTTAGCTCAGCAGTGCAAGTGCTTGCCTGGTAAGCACAAGGTCGTGAGTTCGATCCCTGGTACAAAAAAATTAATTAAAAAATAAAAAGCACTGGGAATGTAGTTCAGTGATAGAGTGTCCCTGGGTTCTATCCTTAGTACCACCAGAGAGAGAGAGAGACAGACAGACAGACAGACAGACAGACAGAGAGAAAGAGAGAGAGAGAGAAGATCGGGGAGAATAAATGGAAGTTTAGAGACTAGAGATGGTAAAAAAGGGCATAGAAGAAGACAGCTTATGTCCCCAATAGGTATAATAAGCTAGAAAGATATCAAAGATGAGGATACAGTTCATTTTTAAATGCCTAATATCATAAGCGCCTGCCTTACAAGCATGTGGTCATGAATTCGATACTCAGTACCAATAAAAAAATGCCTAATACATTTAGATTTATAAATCTTTTCAGCTTTACAGTTATTTTGCTTAAATTTCATTTCATCTTCAGTAGCAAACCACAGAACCAAGTACCAGGATTGTCATTTTATAGATAATAAAACTATGACCCAGAGGTCAAGTAACTTGCCTCAGGCACAGAGTTGGTAATTAGCCAGGAATCAAGTTGCTGTGTTCTGGTTCCAAATTCTGAAGATTTCACTCTGGGAAGCAGTTGGGCTTGGAAACTAGTAGTGTGGAAAGTTTAGTCCCAGAGGCAGCCTGCCTCCTGACTCTCCTTTCAGCATATTTTGCCTATAGTCCTCTCTCTGTCAAGCTAGTTAACTTGTCTAGACCTCTGTGAAACAGGGAAGTAGTAGTATCTTATCTTCTGAAAGAGGAAGCCTAGAAAAGATAATTTATTGAAGTTTTTAAGCTGTGAAAATGCATAATTCAATCAATTAAAAAAGTAAATAAGCCAGGAAAGAGATCTCAAATCCTTCTATCTCCTGTTACCCCTACCCAACCTCAGCTGCCGCTCCCTTTGCCGGTCTGCTGACCCCCAGAGACCTCTTCCTCACATTTCATAGCCTGAGCAGCTGTCTCCACCCAGCCATGGTTCACTAGCCCATGAAATTCCTGCTCATTCATTCTCACACTATACAAGGCCTCCTCAGGGCCAGAGAAGTCAGCCTGGCTTCTCAACATCTTATCCATCCAGGAAGGGTCACTGTGGAGTTTCAACAGTGGGACATTTTATGTTGCTGCCCCATAATTCCACCACCACTGCCACCCCAATCCTAAGGGTCCTCTGGGATGTCCCAGCTCAAGATCTCTTCTGTGGCCCAGCAAACTTGTCCTCCCAAACTCACCTCCTATGCATGGCTTCCCAAAGTTCCACATTGGCCTCTTCCTGTTCCAGAATAAATGCACCTTACTGAAAGCTTCTTCCCTCAGTTTTCCTGCTCCCTACTCCAAGGAATGCATAATATTCTCCCTATCTTTTAGGAAGCCTCCTGCACTTCCTCCTTTTCTTCCTCCATCCTGTCTCCTTCAGTTGTTGCCAAATTCACCTATACTAGTCACAAGGCTTGAATCTCCACTGACTCCTAACTTACTCAATGCATAAGCCTTTGCCAAGGAAGTGCCAGGGCTCTGTGCCTGTCGGTCCCCGTGGGAACATCCTCATCTGGCCATCAGCTCACAGGGCAGCATCCATACCCCTTCCTCTGGGACTCCCTTCAGTGCTCAGCAAAATGAGGAACTAAAGAAGGATTCAAGCAGGATGGAATTCTGTACCCACGTTTTACCCTGTACGGTTCAAGCGTTAGGATGACGGCAGCCAGAAAAGTGATCTCCTGCCCTAGTACTGCCTTGCTTTGGCAATCCCAGAGCTCCTCCCCCACCCCCTGCGGGGGTCTTGGCTGCATGGAGGGCAGTATGAGGACTTAGGGTTCTAGGATTCAGGTCCCTATGTAAGTGTGGAATGCTGGGGAGCTGGGTACCCAGACCCACTGCATTTCCAGGAGTTCCGTGACTGTATCTCTCCTAGTGCAGGGCCTGTGCTGCTGAAGCAGAGCTAACAATGCAGGTTGGACTCCGAAGACTCCATAGTCCTGGGTTTCAATTCACTCACGGCCGCGCCTAAACCCTGACGGTTCCAAGGGCCAAAGGAAGAAGCCAGGCAGGAGACAGTGCGGGAAGGGAGACAGTTAAGAGTGCTGGCGGACGTGGAGAGGAGGCTACACAGGCCAGAGAACAGTGAGGCGGGTCGCACCGAGGGGTGTGAGGGCGGCCACGAGAGGAAAAGTCCTAAAAAAGGAAAGTGAGGGAGGAGAGATCTTGGATCCTGTGGAAGCGATAAGAAGACTGCGGCAAAAGTGGAAACGCGGGAGGAGGACGAGGCATGGGTGCGAGCAAGGGCTAGAGTCTGCAGCAAAGAGGAAGAGTGAGCACAGAGCAGGGAGAAGAAGAAAAGGGGAGAGAGTCCCTAAAAAGAAAGCCAGCAGAAGAAACCCGCTCTAGTGTGGGCAAGGACCTTCATCTCAAGGACACTGAGAAAGGCAGACCGATAGTGGAGAAGTGGGGGAGCGCCACAGCCCGCAGCCTCTGGTGTGACGTGCTCGCCCAGGACGCCCCCGCCCCGCGCCCCGCGCCCCGCGGACTCCCAGCGCGCCCTCGGCCCCCACCCCGGGCCTGGGCCTCGGCTCCGGCCCGAGTCCGGGCCCGGGCCCGGGCCCCGGCCCAGCTCGTGCTCGACGCTGGCATGAAATTGGCTGCAGCCGTAATGAGTCCGCGCCGCGCGGAGGAGGCTGAGGACCCGCCAGGGAGCCCTGCGCGCCTCGTTTAGCTTGTTTATTGTTCAGGCCTAATTAAAACGTTCCACCGCGCTGCGTTTACATCCGCCCCCCACTAATGAATTCTCGGCCGCTGGGCGATTTCGGAAACTGCCGCGGGCCGGAAGGCGGGCGGGAGGTGGCGGGGCTGGAAAGGAGTGAAGGTGGAGACACCCTCCCGTACACACCCTTCCACAGCCAAAGGAGCAATTAGACATTCAGCAATTGGCTGTGAGATCCGAATGAACGGTCCCAGACCCTGCGCCCCAAAACCCAGCAGGCTTTTGGAAGTGCTAGAAGGCAGGCCCCCAGGGCTGGGGGCGGGGCACGGGAGGTCAGGGGCGCGTGAACACCCAGCGCGCGAAGGCGGGTGGAGGGAGGGCTGCGCCCTGCACCTGCTCCGTGGAGCGCGACTGCGGAACAGGCCCAGCGCACAAGGCTCTGCTTCTCTCCCTTTGGCTGTTTAAGCCCATTTCTCCCCCTGCAGGGGGAGTCTGTGCGGGGCTGACAGTGTTTCTGATCTCTCTGGCTGCAGCCATTAGCAGCTTTGCTGTGTGCCTCCTTGTCACGACCTCGGCGGCGAGGGCAGATGGAGCCAGTGGAAAGAGACAGACGGCGGTGCTTGAGCAGCCAAGGCTCCCCGCTGTCCCCACTACTTCTGCAGAGGCCAGCAGACACATACACAACACTCGCGTGAACACACACACACATACACACACACACACATGCACACCCTACCCTCTGCTGCTTGTAGCCAAATAAAACATCCAAAAGGCAGCGGAGGTACCATTCATACATGACCACATGGAAACACAGAAAAGCACAAACATGCTCAGACATAGTCGCTTGCCAGTGACACACAGATGGAAAGACAAGCCCAGGGCACAAAGCCACTTAGCTGTACATGTGCCTACACACATGAACACACGAGTCATGGAAACCTGAGTACACTAAT
Source organism: Hydrochoerus hydrochaeris (assembly GCA_004027455.1). Classification (NCBI taxonomy): domain Eukaryota; kingdom Metazoa; phylum Chordata; class Mammalia; order Rodentia; family Hydrochaeridae; genus Hydrochoerus; species Hydrochoerus hydrochaeris. The sequence goes on from PVLA01000711.1 coordinate 178,638, forward strand.
AATCCAGGCAATTGTACACACATGCTGTCTGCCTGACATGTCAGTATACCCTACAGTAGTCCTTAATTCCTCTCACAGCAAATTCAGATCACCAGCTGCCATCAAAACCTGCCACCTCCATTCACTTTCAAGTTGCTTCTCAAATCCAGCTCTTCACCCCAGGCCAGAAAAACCATGGACAGTCTCACATGTGGTTTGTTCATTTGCTCCAGTAGCTTGGGAAAGAAGCACTCCTCTCCCACTCCATCTCTGCCCTGCTGGGTTTCATCTCCCAAGCCCTACTCAAAGCTCCCATTCTCCTCCTCCAGGAACTGACTGATTGACTCTGATCCTGAATTTGCCCTGGTCCGTTGTACTTGTTGGTCTGTGCTGTGCTGAGCGTCCCCAGGTTACCATGCATTATGTCTGCACAGAAGGGGATTATGGCTCCTCAAGGACAGGACCACTTATGACCAAGTATTCCAACAAATTCCAGGCCTCACCCTCCAATGGCAGGCTGTGAGTGTTGCAGGGCACACTGGTGTCTGCTTTTAACAAACAGAAAAATGGAACCGGGCCTCAAGCAGCGACTGGAAGTTCACTTTCTGTCACATCCTGCAAGGTTCTCCTTCAGAACAGCCTTTCAGAAATACTTTGGGAGAGGGCACACCTTCCATCATGCCTTTCCACATTCACCTTGTTCTTAATGGGAAATATTGTTCCCCAGCTGGGTCCTCACCTTATCCCCCAGCCTTGATTCCTAACAATACTTGGCTGTTTTCAAAAATTAGATCCACCCCTAAAGGATGAGCATTTGCCTCCTGTGAGGATGATCAGAACCGTGCTGCAGGCTTTAAAAGCGATCCCCGAAGAGGAATTGCCAGGAATGACCCGGGCAACGCAGCAGCAGTGAAAAGTGGTACTTTGAAGGAGACTGAATGCATCAGAAAAGGTTCTTTGCAAGGAAAAAAAAAAAAAAGGACAGACACACACACAATCTGCAAGGTTGTCTAGTCCAGCCCAGCCCAGGCTCTTTGGGAAGACAAGTCCCCCATTTCTGCTTTCCTCTCAACCACCACTCTCCTGACCCTTCCAGGCCTTCCTCTCCTCTGTCAATTTCTCTGCTCCCCTTTTCACTATCAATTTCTGCCCCTCTGGTTTCTGCTGGGGCTCTGCACTTTCTTTCTCTCTCAGTCTCTCTGACTGCCATTTTTTTGTTGTTCTGTCTTCCAAGCCCCACCATAACTGCACTGCAGAGGGAAGACGTGTGCACATTTACTTAAGCAGATGATTCCAGCATTTTGTATAAAGCTCAGAACTGCTATGTTCTGCCTCGCCCTACACTCACCCACCTACACACACACACACACACCAAGAGCTTCTCCTGCCACCTGAGTCCCAGGTCGTAGGAAGCCAGCAGAGCCCTGGACCCGGTCTCCATCCCACCTGCCTGCTCCTTTTCACTGCCTGCCCTCATTTCCTCTCCACACTGCTCCCCTTGGCCCCTTTCCCCTTCCCTTTCCCTTTCGTCTCCCTCTCTGTCTATGGATGCACCTCAGCCCTGGTCTGGGTCCATGGATTTCAGTTTCCCCTGGGCCTAAGTCCTCCTCGGCTCTGAGTCCATGCCTGTGTCTGCTGCCTCAGGTCCCTTGGGTGTCCCTGCTGTCAGTCTTTCTGTCCTTGCTTTTTCCTCTCTCCCCACTCCGCCAGTGTCTGTTCTCTCACTGTCTCCATCTCTTTGTCTCCAGAGCGCAGGGATCTATCCTGCCTAATGAGTGCCATTCTGCGGACCCTGCCTGAATTTACTGGATGTGTCCATGCGTCCCTGTCAGTGTATCTCTCTGGCCCCTCTTTGCCTCTCTGCACTGCTCCGCCGCCGTTCCAGCTAGGGCCGGCGCCGGAGGGCTGCGAGGGGAAGGCGCGGGCGGCCCTTTGTGTGGAAGATTGACGGCCGCGCGGCGCAGCCTCCGCAGCGCGCTGATTAGGATGCAGCGCTGGCTCCGACTGCAGCATTCTCCTCCGCCGAACGTTTTCCACCACTCCAAATGTCAGTCCCTCCCTGCCGCTACCCCATTCTCCCCGGGCAGTATGGCTTACTCTGACCACCCCAGTTCTTCCACTGAGAGCCACTGGAAGCCCTGGGACACCTGAGGGTTCCCTCTCTCGTCCCAGGTATCTGCGTGTCTTGCACATACTAAGAGAAAAGGAGGGTGAGTGCGAGGTCCACAGGAGGTGCTTTACCGCAGGGGGTTCGTATGAAGAACATAGCAGTACGGGGGGGCGGGGGGGTGCAGCTCAGTGGCAAAGCTCACCTAGCACGAAGGAGGCCCTGGGTCCCATCCCCAGCGCCAGGGAAAGATTTTTTTAAAGTACCTGCCTTTTGCACCCCTTAGGAATAGAGCAACATGTCCAGGAAAGAGATGCAGCAGGTGTCAAAATAAGGGAGCAAGAGCAGGAAATGTGGGGTGGACCCCTCTTGTATCCCCTCATAGCACATATAAACTCTCTGTATATAGTAAGCTCCCAATAAAGTTGTTGGCCCATATTTCACCCATTCCCCTCAAACCCATGCTTAAACTACTGGAATTTATTTCCTTTATGCAGCCTCCCCGTTCCCCCACCCACTCGACCCCAGCAACTCTGTCCATCCCCTGGACAATTTCCCCTACCAAGCCTTCCAATATCCCAATCCTGCCAACCACTACTCCTCCATCATCTGCTGGTATTTCTCCCTCTTTCCCTCCCTCTCCGGTCCACGCTAATGCTGCCTGGTCCCTCCTAAAAGACAGACAGTCACTAATGAGCATTGAATACTATCAGGGGAGGGCCAAGGGCAGCCTGGTGGGTAGGAGGGGATCCCAGAGCTAGCAAATAACGAGCCCTGTCAGCATCTGTCAAATACGCCATCTCCCTCCATCATCCTTGTCTCTTGCCTCCTGGCTCCTGCCAATCCATCTCCTGGCTGACGCTGATGGACTGAGCTCAGGTGCAACTTCAAAGGAACCTAGATGCACAGTGCCTTTCTGCTCCAGACCTGTTTTCTCCAGGAATGTCACTAGACCCTGACTTCTTTCTTTGAAAATTCCACAACCCCACAAACCTGGGTTTGTGGATAAACCCAAGGAGGAAAAGAAATGGTCTTCTACTCAGTCTCAACCCCTTGTCTCCACAGTGCGATTTCCAAACCCAGAACTTCAAACTTTAGGCAAAAATATAGAAGGTTATGTCTCAGGAAGTCCTTCCCATCTTTGAGCAGGTCATGGACTCTAGAAACGGTTGAAGCAAAAAGATGCTTTTGGAAACGCAAGATCGCTTCTTGTAATACATGCAATTTTCCACCAGGGGGCGGGGCGCGGTTCTGCGAACTCGAGTTGACGCTTCTCAGCAGCGATCGGCTAGGGACTCGGTGGCCACAGGAGGGCGGCAAAGAACAGCGGCCCCAGCGGAGCCAGGCAGAAACCCAGGACTCTTGTCTGGGGTGAATCAAGGCCACGCGGGGCTGCTCGACTAAGACACTCTAGCCTGAGCAAAACACACACATTCGTGAAGTCCAGAAATCCTTTATTCATTCTTCTCCACCGGCCTCTTCTCTCGTGTGCCCCTGAAATGGCATCACTACCCTAGACCTCCCCTCTTCCTTTCCCTGGACCCCCAGCACTGAAGCTGCTGACAGAGAAGGGCTCTGTGGTGTTTCCTTCACTATGCAGCAAATGACAGGCTGAGATGTGACATTCCCAATAGTCTCAGCTGATAACTGAAATCAGAACAAGAAACCAAGTTTTCTTGATTCTCAGAGCAAGGACTCTTCTTCCTATGGTGGCAGCTGCTGGGCCTGAAGTAAACGCGTACCCTCTGCAGGACCCCATGATTTAAAAAAAAAAAAAAAAGATGCCAGACTGCACCTTGCCCATGATTACATATGTAACCAGAGCATGTAGGACTTCTTGCCTAAGCACAGAGATGCACACTTGGAAATCCTCTGCAAACCCTCGGCCTCAGGCTCACAATGCTGCCTCTCTTGCTCCTCCCTGAAATGCAACAGGAACATCTCTTCATTTCTAAGCTGTCCTCTTCACCCTGTTTCCAGAGGCTCCTCGAAGATGCAGACACAGATGTCCTTTCCCATTCTCGTGTTGGTCCCTACCACCCCTTCACCAAGAAAGCAGGGTGCCATGCAGGGTCCTCAGCTCTGTCATCCGGGGGATGCTTTCTCTGTCCTCTCACTGCTCTGTGCCTCTCCCGTTCCTCCCTGTTACCTTCCTACTCCTCCTCAGATCCTTCTTGCTGCCCTTGGTCCTCCTTTAACTTCAAAAGTGCAGTCAGCTGAAGAGGAAGCGCAGGAGGAGGAGCAGGGTTTGGGAGGGGCTCCATCCCCGCTGCCTACACCCTCAGCTGGGAAGGTCTACCATGGTATGGCCTCAGTCCTCTGGCTGGGCTCCCTTCTACCCCCCTTGGAGCTAGAGAGCAAGAGAGAAGGTAAGCACTAGAAGTGAGAGTGCATGCCTGGTATCCTGCTCCTCTGGGAGGCTGAGGCAGGAGGGTCACAAGTTTAAGTCCAGCCTGGGCAACTCAGTGACTAAGCAAGACCAGGTCTCAAAATAAAATATTTGAAAAGACATGGGATATACCTCAATAGAAGGCAATGGGTTCAATCCTCAGTACAGAGAGAGAGAGAGAGACTGAGGAAGAATGGAGCCAGTTATAAGTGTGGGCACAACTGGGAACCTGTGGGCCAATGAGCTGAGTGTACAGGTGTGTCCCACACAACCCCTTCCTCATGGCCCCCACCCATTGCACCTCCCAACATTTCCCTACCTGGGGCCAGTCCTTCCAAAACAAAGGAGAAAAACATCTTGCCCAACCTCTCAAACACTTCATTTTAACTTCCATTTCAAAAAGGACAAAATGTTCTCCTTCCCTTCTCCCTCTCCATGTGACTTTGTGTCCACCCTGATCTTTGAAATTTCCCCCCAGGCCCAGGATGCAGCCCCTACCACACCTTCCCCAGAATCCAGGAGGCACCAGAGCCTTCTCCCCGCAAGGGCCTGAGACTGATGCCAATCACATCGAGGCCTCTCACAGTGCCCATTCTGCTATGAATTCCCAAGGTCAAAACCATTCTGGTGTTATTAAAAACATAAATGTTGCATACCAGGCAGCGGGGGGAAAAATTATAAGGCAGCCAGATGAGAGGGAGATGGAGAGGCTGGTAATTGTCTTCGTCTTCCCAGAGTCAAGCTCCACAGGGCTGGAGCCGCACACAGAACATTGCTTTTTAATTTAACTCAGTAAGGTCAGCAGCAGCAAATGAGGCAGGGCAGGAATGGCACCTCAGAGGGAGGGTGCTGGGCCTGCAGAGCCAGGGCATCAGGCCAGCCTCTTTGAAAAGCGCCAGGGGAAGCTGAGAAAGGATGGCAGGGGGGGTGTCTCAGTGACTTAGCTCACCAGGGAAAGTGTGGGGCTGTGGGAGTGAGGGACATATAGGAACTTCAAGGATCTTGTGAGAGCCAGAGGGGGCACAGGGTTTAGGTGGAGCAAAGAGACCTTAAGGGAGATCAGAAGGACCCAGGATGATAGGGACAAACGACCCCACCCTCCCTCTCCACAATACCCACTCTACAGAAGGAAATAGCAAGGCTCACAGTCGAAACTCAGAGGTTCCCCTTTTAGGTAAATCCTGAAACCCAAATAGAATTCTTGTGTGAAGTGGGTCATTCCGTCCTGTCCTCTTCACCTCCAAGAATCCAAGAAGGTAATAAAAAAGAAACCAAAGTGAGCTGCCCTCCCTCAGAACTCTCCCACACTTTCTTGGGGTGCTGACTTTCCCTCTGCAGCTCCACTGGCTACATGGTGCTCCTCTCCACTGCCGGTGCTGCAGAACGGACTGACATTGGACAGAGACACAGATAGACTGGGGTAGGAGGCTGAGGAACCTGGGGTTTTCTGAATAGACCCAGTGAGCACGGAGAAGAAAGGGTCTCTGGTGGGTTGGGGATCAGTTTTGAAAAAGCTGTGCAGTTATGGATGCAGTAACCTCAAATGCATTTTGGAGCTGACTTTGAAAGTCCTTCTGCAGGTCAGACCTCAACTCCTCCTGCTTCAGTTTTACCCTGTCTCCCTCTTTGGGCTTCTTTTAGAGAGGGATGATCATAACAGTCCGTTTGGGACCTGAAGTCAATCTCAATTCTCTCTTTCCATCTAGAAGTGTCCTTGCTACTTGGCTCTTCTTCCAGGTTTCTACTCTCCTGTCAGCTGGGAATTCAAAGGCTCACGGAGGAAGCCTCCAATGTCCGTTAGAAGCTTGAGGCCCATCGCCCTCATAATGAACACCCCTTCCTTCACCCCCTTCTCCCTTTCCGAGTCTGTTCTTAGCCCGCGGATTCAAATCCTGCAGTTCTCAGTAACCGCCACGAGGTGGCGGCCAGTACACTGACTAGTCCCGAGCTCGGCCTGCGGCCTCGTAGGAGCCGGGACTCTGTCTCCACTTGGATCTCCACTCCATCCCTTCTATCCCAGGCAGACGCCAACTTCTGCAAAGAAGATTCTGGAAGGGCTATGGCTCTGGGGCACATGGGCTGGGTGCAGATTGGGTAAGAGAAAGAATGAGAGAGTGGAAGGAAGCCTGGAAGCAGGAGACAGACTCTGAAAAACCCAAGTGAAGAAATTGTAGGGGCCCCTGATACTCCACAGCCAGTCCCACACCCAGGGGGCCCAGGAAAGCAGTGCCCAGCAGAGGCTGGTAACCCGGCGAGAGGCAGCCAGAGCTAGGACTGAGGCTGCAACAGGAGCAAACATCAGGTGGAGGTCTCAGAAAGGGGCTGCACCACTGCCTCCCACCACGAGATGAGAGCCATTACTGCTGCCATTCCCAGAAAAGAAGGAAAAGGGAAGCCTTGGTCATTCTCCACTGCGGTTCTGACCCTGCTGATGCATGGAGAGGGGTCCTGGGAGAGAAGGGAGGCAAGAAGGAAGGCACAGCCATCCTCAGGGGTATGTGGGGGGGGGGTCAGCTAGGAAAGGAAAAAACAAGAAGTGGCCCAGGCACCTCAGCAGTGGTTTAGAAAGGGACCCTTTGGAGCCCTGGCACGGGAGGATTAAACAGGCGAGCTTCCCAGAAGAGGAGAGCACGGGGCAGTATTACACAGGGCTGAGGGAGGGGAGTGAGGATGGCTCAGGCAGGGCACAAGGCTATGAGAAAGGGGACTAATTAGGTGAGTGGGGATAAGAGCACAGACTGAGGGTCCTGCAGAGGGAGAAGGAAGAGCAGTGGTGGGCAAGAGACCTCCAGACCCAGCCAGGAAGGCCAGGAAGGAGTCACTGCAGGTTTTTGCAGGACAAAGGCTCTGCCCCAGCCTGGCCCAAACACTCCCCCATTCCCCCTCCCTGCCCCCATAAAGCCAAGAGACCAGCAACAAATTCTAAGGTCCTCCGGATGGGGCGCAAGAAAGATTCCTAGAACAGGAATCAGGAGCCTGAGGTTTTCAGACACAGTCACCATATAGCAAGACACTCTGGCTCCTGTCTGTAAAGAGGGTGGGAACTTAGGTCTCTGAACACCTTCTCTAAGACTGTGCTACTGATGACTGCCCTCCTCCCAAAGAATCCACCTGCAGGTTTAGTTCTATGTTCTTGGTGCCCCTGTACTCCAGACCCCCTCAGCCAACCAGAAACAACTACTCCCATGCTGCAGAAAAGGGGTGAGGGCGAGGTTCTCATTTCACAAATTTAGCCTGGGCCTATTTGGCATAAATTATAGAAGAAGATTTGAGGTTAGACTCACAGAAGAACTTGCCCCACTAATGGCCTGACAAACTGTTTGCATCCAACTCAGTGAGAATATAGACATGGCCTTGTCAGGTCCCAAGACACAGAGAGGATGCTTTGGTCCTGGGTGGAGCTGATGAGAGAACTTTTCCCTGTAGCATGATCCTCCCAGCATCAGAAGGTTGCACACAAAGACTCCAGGGATCTCCCACCCTGAGGCAGAGTAGTGTAAGCCTCAGGAACTGCAGGACAGTCAGAAGCTAATTCCTAAAACCTGTGGAGCGTGGGGTGGGAGAGAGAAGAAGTTATTAAACCATCCACTTTCCAGGCACCGTCCCAGGCCAGAGCAGTGCTCCCAAGCAGTTCCAACTCAAGCCCTGCATGAAGGCCTCAGGACTCAGACTTGGGCCAGCCTCAGGTCTGGGCCATCCCCCTGGGCCTGGCAGGGCAAAGATACCCACTGGCCAGACTCCCCAAGACCCCACCCCCATCCCCAGCAGAAACCGCCTTCCTCCCTAGCCTCCACCTCACCCCCACAGGCCACCTCCAGAATCTGTCAGACATATCAGACATTTGAGCAAGTCACAGATGTCTTCAAAGGAGTCTTTAGGCTCCCCTGGGACAACACACATATGCACACATTCACCTGCACACACAGACACACATGTAATGTACATTCACACAAACACAGACCCTCAAAATACACACCTGCACACATACTCGTGTATCACACACATTCTTACACAGATGCAACAGACACATACTATAGACATGCATACACACAAACTTACACTCATATTCCTCACTTTTATACACAAACACACCCCTCTATTCCTTTCTGCTGACTAAGAATCTAAAAACCAGTCATGTAGACTCTAGAGCCTTAGCGTGTCCAGGGACACAAGCCTTGAGAAAACCTACTTTGAGTTTCTTAGCCCAAAATGGAGCTTCTTTGCTATTTGCCCTTCCCTGTCTATCCAGGCCATGAAAGTGGAACTTACAAAGATCATTCATTCACACAACAAACATTTTTGAGCACCTACCATCCTGTGCAGGCAGGTGAGGCAGACATTTAAACGGGTAAGACTCTCTTGCTCACGGTGTAGTGGAGAGAGCAAGAGCTCAAGAGTCAAGGATCTGAGTTCAGATCCTGCCTTTGCCTCTTCAAAAGCTGTGTTACCTTGGACAAGTTACACAACCTCTCTGAGCCTCAATTACATTAACTGTAAGGTGGGCTTAATAAAACTTACCCAATAGTGCTGTGACGATTAAGACAAGCAAAGCCTCAACTAGAAAATGGGCCCACTCTGAAAAGCAACCTCACTCCCTTCCCTAGCCCCTGCCGTAGAGGTAGGGGCAGAGCAGCTCCCCAACACCCTCCCAGACCTGCAGGCGCTGAAACAGAATCCCAGTCTCCTTGGGTCTCAGACCCCTCAGGTGTGCACACCTCGGGAAACTTGATCCCGGACTTGGCCGGCTCGCCCACCCTCACTCCGCCCCTCCTGGTCCATCATGCCTCTCGCCCGCCCGTTTGCAGGTCGCGTTTTCCGTAATAACCTTTAATGCGGCTGGCCACGGCCCAAATGTTCGCGATGGAGCGCTGGGCCCCGCGCATCAGATGGACGATGAAGTGTTAATCATCCCCCAGGGAGCCGTCCCGCGGAAAGTCGTCATTAATTTCTCTGAATTACACCAATTCCGAGACATTCTTTATGGACAGACAGTGCGGGAGACAGTTATATGACAGGACTTGCTGTGCTAAGCAGATGTGGGAGAGATTGCGTCGTCCCATGAATACTAAACAATCGCTCCGAAGAAAACCCACCAGCTCCGGCACTCAGAGCTGGGAATGGGCCCAGCTCCCCCCACCCTGATGGACACACCCCTCTCCGCAGGTGCCCGCAGTAGGGAGGAGGGGCCGCACCCCTACTGCGGCTCAGGTGGCCTCCTTAGCTCCCTGCCACAGGCAGGCCTGAAAGCCTCAGGGTAGGAAGTGGCTGTAGGGGTGTCACCTCCCTGGGACACGCCAAGGCCCCACAAACCCCTGGCTTTCTTTGCCACAGCCTTTGCTCCCTCCATCCCTTCCGATGCCTGAACTGCTGCACACCTTGCTGTCTCCTCCATCTCCCACTCTGATGCTCCATCAGGACAACTTACCGCTGCCCGGGCAGCCCTGACTTTCCGTCTACCACCGTCCCGTCTCGGTTCATCACCTCCCCCTGCTGCCCATCTCTCCCCTCTGCAGCCTCCTGCACCTGCTCTGTCTCCACCTCCCCACCTGCCCATCTTCCTGCCCACCTGCCTCCCTGTTCGCCTCCCCTCCACCCTCCAGACAACCCTCCTCCTCCCCTCCCTGCCTTCCCCTCCCTGTCCTCATCCACCTGCCTCTGCTGCCTGGCTCCCCAGACCCCCTCATCTTCCAGGGGACCCCACGTCCCGTCACTTCATCCCTCCACCCTGCTGCAGCCTACCATGTCAAGGCCTCTCTCATACATCTGCTTTCATGCCTCTCCCACCTTCAGAATCAGGGGGCAACGGGTGAAGCCCAGGCAGACTGAAAGCGATAAGGTTTGCCCATTCTCTCTCTGCTTATGCCTTCTGCTGCCCTCTGCCCGCCCTCCTTGTCAGATACTGGGACGACAGCTGCAGAGATACCTCCCCAAAGCAAAGTGGTGGGTAGCAGGGAGGAGGAGAGGGTGCCCAGGAGAAAACCTGCCGGGGCAAAGCGGTCACACCTGAGGGAAGCCCCGCCCACCAGGAAGCCCCGCCCCCAGGTCGCCCCCGCCTCGGCCAGGCTGGGGCCTCGAGTGCGCTGGTTTCCCGGCCACCCCGAGCCACTGGGCATTAGGGCAGGGCAGCGGGACAGGCGGGCTGTTCTCCGTGAGGTCGCGCCCCACCCACGCTGGACGGTGGCTCCGCCTTAGCTGCTTGTGCGGGTTTGGGCGAGAGGAGGAAAAGCGCACCGCCTCTGCGTCTTTTCTCCTCGCAGATAATTTATGTCTGAGAGCGGAGCAGATGGCGGGTAATTTAGCAATTAACGCGTGCGGGAACAGGACTCATGCTTCCACATGGAAGCCAAAGAGTCCCTGCCGCAGTCTCATCCTACTTCCTGCCTGCTTTCTCTAGTTTGTGCACACACACACACACACACACACACACACCGCTTGCTAAATCCGGCACTCTGGAGAAGGGGTCTCCTTGGGGGGCCTTTTTCATCCTAATCTCTCCCAGCATCAGGCACAGGGTTTGCCTCAGCAGACAAGTAGAACCTTCTCCCCAGTGGAAGCTCTTCCTGCCCGTTCACCTTAATCTTTCTGGCTGTTCTAAGTGATCACGATCATACAGCCCTGGGAAACTGGGGGGTTCTCTCCCCACTTTCTCCACTCCCCCTATCTTTGGTTTTCTACAGTATTTCTTCCAAGTATCTGGGTTCCAGTTCACAGGTTTTAGACATAGGTTTCTGGACTTCAAGGTCAACGCAAGGTCTGAGGTGTCTGATCCTGGATTGACTGCAAGAGGAAAACCAGCGATTCTTAAGGTGTGGGAGGTGGAAAAGCTCTCTGGGGCTCTGGACAGGTGATGAGTGCAGTGGCTTCGAAGCTGGGTTTGAAGGCTGAGGGAGAGCAGGCTGCAGGAATGAGGCTGGAAGAGCCCCAAACCCCCTTGCCTGCCCACTCCCTTCTCTCTGGGCTGCCCAGAGAAAGACAGAGCTGGCAGGGGAAGACCACCCTTAGCTAGAGGTGCGCCACACACCTTTCTCCCAGCCAGGGCCCCAGGTCTCTTGACTATTCCTCTATGAGCCTTCACCTTGCACCGCAGCCTGCAGGCTCCCATCCCAACTGGACTTGAGGTGACCTCCAGGGTCCAAGGAGCTGGCCTCGGGTTTTGAGACACCCCATAATGACCTCCTCCAACTCCTCCTCATCCCAAGACACCAGAGAAGTACTAATCAATTAGTGTGTGCAACCAGCCATGGGCATGATCTCATTACTCACCACAGGGACCCACTATTAACACACCAGACCCCCGGGATGTGGGCACACACCAATTACACAGCCAGCAGCTCGGCTAATCACAGCTCCTAGTGACACTGTGGCTCACAGAGGAATCCCCAGCTATACCCGCACACACATACACACTCTCTCACACACCACCATCTTCTATGCTGCTGCCTATAAAATAGGAAAGCTGGCAGGAAAGAGATGAAGGCTGGTTAGGAAACGTTGAATCTTGTTGGGAAACAAGAGGCCAGCCACAGAGATGCTGATGGGAAAGTGAAAATGAGAAGCTGGAATGAAAAAACAAAAACAATTTTCCTACTGATCGTTTTGGGTTATAGACAATCACTATGAAATTATTAACTGCAGCAAGAAAAGGTGCTGGATAGACTATAAGAAGGACTTCCCTGTGAGTAGGTGCTAAGGTGAAACTGAACCTGAAAAGGGGCAGCCTTTCTTACTATAAGAAGCAGGTAAGAGAAGATAGTCACAGAGTGAAGGAGGAAGACAGAGAGGAACAGTTCCACAAACCCAGGTATCTGGTACCATCCTGTCCCCCAGCTTCAGTTCAAGGGTACAGAGAGGAGGCAGCACCACTGAAGACACAGATAGACAGCTTCCCTCCCACACACGTCCCATTGACTTTGCCATTCTGCTGTCACTCCACAGCTTCTCCAAGATTTAACATATTGACTCTCCGAGCTGCAGAAAATTGAATTTTCTTCATTACGACTGTCTCCTGACAAAAGCAGCTCATAAATTCTCCATCTTTTCTAGTCTTCCCACCCCCTCACCACCCAACATCTCCTCAGGGGATTCACATATTTGAACATACAATTCACATGGATGTAAAGACAAGCATGACCAGCACTCCCCATGGTCATGCCATTCACCAAGACTGGGCATTGACCTATCCTTCCCAACCCACACAGAAATCCAGTTTATAACCAGAGCCAGACCATTGGCCCCAGAAAGCAGGGTAAGTGTCTTCCACAGCCAGAGTCCTCCCTGCCATGGTCCTCATGTCTTCTCCATAGCAGATACAGCTGCTTTTTCCAGGGGCTGGAAAGGCCCAAAGCCCCCACCTGTGCCTGCACTTCTCTACTCTTCCAGCAGCTTCCCAGGAGTCACTCCCACACAAACCTCTGTATCCTGAGAGGCCACCTTGGAGCCACCTCAGCACAGGCCCTATTCACACTCCCCAAGGCATGAGAACTATGCTTTGCACAGACCTTGAGTGAGGGGAGGAGACATCTCCTAGGCCCCAGTGACTGTCTCCACATCCCAGCAGCTACCCTCCCAGCAGCTACCCTCCTAGCAGCTACCCCTCCCTCCAAGTTCTGCTCCAGCCCTACACATTCAGAAGCTGAGGGCTTCAGCAGTGCCCCTGAAGGCACAAGCTTCCCTTCCACAGTCCAGGGCTGCGGCCACAGTCCCCACTTTGACTGTGTGCTCCTCAGTTGACTCTGCCACCTCAATCCCAGGAACAGAACTGGGGGAGGCAAGGGCTATTTCTTTTGGTACCTGTGCCAGCCAAGCATCTGAGGCTGTAATAGATAGGCAAGGGGCCAGGCTGATGGCCAGCACCATGTGGCTTGTGTCCAGGGCCAGATTGGGGCGGGAAATGGTGGGCTGGGAGCCCAGGCACTCCACCCTCCAAAATGCCACACAATCTGTGAGTGAAAAGAGACAGAAAGAGGGACCCAAATAGATACAAAGGAGGACACCCCCTGAGATTAGACTAAGCCAATCTCTGATCCTTGGACAGCTGCTCCCTCCCCAAAACCCTGACTCAGGACGAAAGGAAGTCACCATGAAATGGCAAGAGGGAGGCAAACCAGTTACTGTCTTCTTGGGTGTGACCACCCCACCACAAAGATTATGAGTGAGCAACTAGAAAACAGGATAGAGGTAGTTCTTCTGTTAAGAGAGGAGCTGAGTCTGAGTGGAGAATCTGCATGGATTTATGTGTAAGCAAGTGCAGAGAAACATCTATTGTCTTTGCAACCCCAACATTCTCCTTCCTGACATTAATACTGTGTGTGTACATATATGTGTATGTGTGTACACATACATGTGTGTATGCACACACATATACACAGAGGCAAAATCTTTATAATTGGCTTTTCTTTGTCTCCCAGCATCTGAGTTTCTATCTCTTTTTAGCCAAGCACAGTGGTGCACATCTGTAGCCCCAGCTACTCAGGAGTTCAAGGCAGGCCTAAGTGAGATCCTATGTCAAACAAACAAAAAAGCACAAAATAAAAGAACAAATTTGAACAACAGAAATGTAGCCAGAAAGATCAAGGTCCACAATCCAAAAAATAGCCTTCTGAAGACTCAGGGGTGCTTCAAAACCTCCTTGTCCACAAGCAGAACAGCTTCCCCATTCCAAGCCTCCCTAGGTCCATCCCTAAACCTGCTCCTTCTGCCAGGGTTTCCACTCAAGCAGAGATTGCCATCTTCTCAGACACCCGAGCCATCTTCCTGAGATCAGCCACGACTCTCTTTCTCCCTAGGTTGGCTGAGATGGGACTAAGGAGTCTGTTGAACGCATCACATTAAAGTTAAACTTAACTCTCTTTTAGAGCCGCATGTCTTCAGGCACCAAAATGACCTGCACTTCAAAAATCTGGCTTCCTTCTCCATCCCCCACATCATACCCTTGCTACCTCTTCAATTGTACTCTCATCGTCTCCTGTTCTGCGGGTAGAACCCAGGGCCTCCACAGGCTGTGCAAGTGCTCTGCCGCTGATCTCATACATCCTGCCCCCACATAGCTCCCAAGCCTGTGCTCTGCTGTTTTCTCTAGTGGATGAGAGTCAGCTCTAACTGCTCTTACTGCATTCCCCGGCTCCAGGCTTAACCCCTCCACTCCTCAGCACTGCAGAGGCCAGAGAAGCAGGGGGGGATATGCCTGGCACAAGTTCCCAGAGGAGTGTTTTAAAACTGCCAGAAATGTTGTAGAACTGCAAAGTACCTGGAATTGGCTACTTACATTATAACCATAACACAGCTGTTCATTTTGTGACGGGGTAAAAATTTCCAAGTTCTTAATTGATAGACTATAAGAACAAAGAAAAACTATGACTGTGAATAACATAATATAGTGAGACCTCATCTCGAAAAAGAGAAAAAAGTAATGATTTCTCCACTTCCACAGAGTCCAGAGTTGGGAAATGTTAGTAATGGCTTACAATATCTGATGACACGTTTCTGTATGTTTTCTTTCTTGGGGGAGGGAGGGTTATGGCTGAGATCTAAAATATTTCTGTGTGAGTGTACTGGGAATCTAACCCAGGGTCTTCACAATGAACTACACCCCAGGCTTTTTTTCCCCCTTGTCTTTTTGAGACAGGATCTTACTATGAAATCCAGACTGGACTTGAACTCACTTTGTAGTCCAGGCTGGCCTCAAACTTATAGTGATCCTCCTGCCTCAGCCTCCCGAGCACTGGGATTACAGGCATGTGCCACCACAGTTTTGCTGTTGTTGTTGCTTTGTTTTGTTTTTTGTTTTGTTTAAGATAGGGTCTCATTGAGTCTCTGTGTTGCTCAGACTGAACTTGGCCTTGCAATCCCCTCACCTGAGTTCCCAGAGTGCTGAGGTTACATGTCTATGTGTTTTGATACAACTACAGGAGTGCCTCACACATGGCAGGCTCTCAGTAAATACTGGGCACTATTTATTTTTTAAGAATGCATGCTGTTAAATTGGGGAAATTATAAGTTTCAGAATAAGATTGTTTGGGGCAAGTTACTCTTGAAGTCTCTGTTTCTTTAGTCAAACGTGGCCAGCCCTTGCCTACACTGATGACCCAGTAGGGGATGACACCTCTCACACAGTAGCCATGCAGCTAGTGGCGGTTCCTCAAAGCATCCCCAGGGGCCAGGACAGCTTCCATTTGATAGGCATTGTGTTCAATCCCCAATACATTTTAAAAATCTTGAGGAAAATAGGATTCCTTTTTTTAGTAACTCCTTCCACAAACTCTAGGGAGATCATGCCAACTTTTCCTCTTTCCCTAGTCAGAAGCTAGCTATAGAAAAAAAAAAAAAAGACCCAAAATCTTTCAAACTCAAAGTATTCTTTGAATCCTATAACTTGCATCTGTCTTCACAGTATTATTTCCCTTACTCAAAACACCATTAGTAGCCAGACATGGTGGTGCATACCTAAAATTCCACTTTTTTGGGAGGCCAAGGCAGGATAACCGCATATCTGAGGCTAGCCTGGGCCACTTAGAAGACCCTATCTCACTAGCTACTACTAGCTACTAGTTATTGGTCCTGTAAAGTTCAAAATACTTGATCCTGCTTAATGGGCATCTCTCAGCCAAGCGGTAACTCAGGGAAGCAGATTCTTTCCACCCAGCAGTTCCAGTATCTTTAACATGTGACTTTCAAGATCGCTGAACTTAAAGTCATCTGCATCAAACCCAAAAAGAAAGAACACAAAACATCTCCTTTGGGAGGTTTCACAGGCCAAATATGGATGGTGGAAAACATCTAATGCAAAAATTAGAAAATGTGATCCATCTGTGCACCCAAGAAAAACAAGCAAGTTCTGATAAACATATAGTAGGCACTGCCTCACTTGGCGTGTAAGATTTCTACATTGGCTTAAACTACCTCTGGCTAAAACCAATTTTTTTGTAATTTATTTGCCATTATTCATTCGTAGATATTAATTAACTTTGCTGCAATAACAACCAGCTCCAAAATCTCAGTGACATAAAACAACAAAGGTTTTTCTCTGACTTACATGTAATATAGGCTGTAGGTAAACCGCACTTTGCCCATAGGGCAGTTCAGCCCAGGGCCAGGCCAAAGGAGCAAGCCTTGAATGGAATATGTCCATTCTAATGGCAGAGAAGAAAAATAAGAGAAAACCTGGTGTTTAAATACAGTATGTTATATCTACTCACATCTCATCCACAAAATATGAATCATGACCAAGCCCAAAGTCAACAAAATAAGGCATATATTCCTTCTATGGGAGACACCATAAGTCACATGGCAATGAGTAGTGAAGGAGTGGAGAAAAAATTTCAAACAATAATTTCAAACTACTACAACTGCCATCTTCCTTTCTGGAGCACATGGCAGATATTACTAATTAATCCCAGCAACTTTTTTTTTTTTTTTGAGAATCCTTCCCCATACAACATTCCAGGCTGCTATTATCAATGACCTGAGTTTTTAAGTTAAAATTGGTGTGTTTTTTATATACTTCTCTAGATTCTAGTAAGCTATCTCTTCCTATTTCCAAATCTTTAATTCAGCCTAGAATAAGCTTACCCTTCCCAGTCCTCATCTTGCCAAACTAGGCAAATCTAATCTTTAAATAACTATATTTTGTATTTCTTCCAGTAAAAGTTATTGAATATCTAGCATAGTACCTGACACATATTTGTTGAATGAATCAATGCGCTGAGTATCTAAATGCTGAGTGAATATTTATACTATGATTAACAGCAATGTTCCTGAGAATGATGGAGTTAATATCACATACCAGAATTTTTGGGGTATGAATATAGTATACTATTTGTGCTTGAATCCTGATTATACCACTTACTAGTCAGATGGCCCAAGGAAAATAATTGTGGCTCTATCTCATCACGGATAATAACAGGGCCTACTATATTATGCTGTTTAAACATATTCTGAGCAAGTAATAAGTGGAAGTTGTTTCTACTAAGACTGAGTTTTCTTATAGGCCTTTATTCTAGGTTGGAGGCAAAAACCAAGAACACATTCGATCCCCGGTACCAAAGAAAGAAAGAAAGAAAGAAAGAAAGAAAGAAAGAAAGAAAGAAAGAAAGGAAGAAAGGAAGAAAGGAAGAAAGGAAGAAAGGAAGAAAGGAAGAAAGGAAGAAAGGAAGAAAGGAAGAAAGGAAGAAAGGAAGAAAGGAAGAAAGGAAGAAAGGAAGAAAGGAAGAAAGGAAGAAAGGAAGAAAGGAAGAAAGAAAGAAAGAAAGAAAGAAAGATCAAGAACACTTGAAGCGGGGTCCTTGAACAGGCCTCACTGTTAGCCCATACCAGGACCTTGAACCATCTCCTCATCCAGCAGTTTGTTCCCTAATTCATAAATCCTGACTAATGACACAGACACATTACCTCAGGAATTGTGCAGCCCAGTGACTTATTAAGTGCTTAAAGATGGTCATATCCTCACTGCAATCTCTTAATACAGACACTGGGAGAAAGAATTCTGAACCCTCAAATTAAAGGATTGGGAGGAGGTCACATCTTTAAGGTGACTTGGGGTGTAGGAGGAGTGTAAATATTTCACCTCTTCTAAATAAAAACCAGAGTAGCATTGTTACCCAAATTAGCAGAGTAGTATTGTTACCCTAATTAACTTAAACCAGTTAAAAGGCTTGGGCAAACAGGTCTATGTAAGTGGCTTGTTTGTGAGTTATGACACAGCCTGAATTACACTAGGCTCCCTTTTCAAAGTTATGCTTCTCCTTCTATGGTTCCCACCATTATCTTGGGTAATACAACCTCTTCCAAAACCTAAAAATCACTCGAGGGTAACTTTGTGTGAAAAATGTCAGCCCTTTGTCACTGAAATCTTCAAGGTGGAAGAAAATAACCAATCATGCTCAATACATAGATTTTTGGAAGGACTGTTCCTGAGGTTAAAGCAAAGAAGATACGGCAACTAGTTTTATGTTTCTCATCCCCTAAATGGTGAATTGCTGTCAGTAGCAAAGGATTCAGAAACCCTGATAAAATTCTGCTTTCATAACTCTGACACTTCGAAGCAGTTACTTGACCACTGTAGGATATGATTTCTTCCTCTGTAAAGGGTTTATAATACTTATCTTACAGGTGGTTGAGAAAAGTAAATGAAGAGGACTTCCCCTAAAATGACCTACCCACTATAAAGGATTTACAAAAACGCTTTAGAGCCAGAAACCCTCCCATCCCCAACCAATGCACGCCTCAAACCAACAGCCTCCACGAGTGCCGCCCCCGCCTCCTGAAGAATCATGGGCTGTGAGTCCTTCGGTGGTCACCCTCGTGGACTATCACGGACGTGAGGACTACTTTTCCCAGGATGCTGCGCGGAGGCCGCCGCTGACACCGCCCTCTGTTCCGCCCCCTGGCGCGCGGCTTCCTGGATGTGTAGTCCACTAAGAATCTGACTGGGCGGCCGGCGGCCGAGGAAGAACCACACGACCCAGGAGTACTCGCGCGCGCTCTTCCTCCGCCCCTTCTGGAGTCTGAGTGCTGTTTTTGTTGTTGGTGAAAGGTGAGGGGAACAGCTGATCGTCTGTGGGGTAAGAAACTTGACCTAATTGCGGGAGCGGGGGATCTTCTGAGGGTCACCCCACTTTCCGGTCTGCGAAAGAATCATCTGAGGGAAACTGCAGAAGTGACATGAGGGAGCGTTTGGGTCTTAATACTTTACGGATTGGAGAAGCCACCCCCACGTTTTGGATATTCTTGGTTTCAAGGGGGCCCTGAACAGGGAGGGTGCCCCTTCATTGTCTTCACTTTCTTCTGAGGCCTACTATATTAAGCTTGGTACGATTAGAGGAGTTTGGAAGGAGCTGAAATCTTTGCCTTATCTCTTCCAGACGACATTTGGCCCTCACAAACCTTCCCTCTCTCACCTAAATCCAAAGGCCTATACTATCCTGAAGCCCTCGTGGGAGTCTTTCCAAGTCGTAGAATGCCAGGGAACTCTGAGGCCTACACAGTCGGAAACAGGACACATGAGCACTCCGTGTGAATATCTCAATCTGGCTACGCATAGTACATACACTTCAAATAGCCAGAACTTTCAGGCATGGAGAATGTTTGCAGCTGTTATGGGTTTTCTTTGTAGGAAGTATTTGAGGGTTCCCCAGGCATAGATCTTTGGAGATGGTTTGCACTCTTTCTCCTTCCAGAATTGTATTTGGAAAACACATAGGCTAGTTTAACCAGGGATTTTTCAGAGATGAAAATTCAACGAAACCTCTTGTCAATTCAGTCTCTATTTTGGAAGAGAAGTTGCTCCTTTTTATATTGTTAGCCTATGTTTCCTTTTCCATTGAGTTTCTGTTTTTCTTTTAAAGTTCCACCCCCGACCCCTTCAGCCTGGTGTGGGGTTGTGATGTTTGGGATGTGCATATTATTAGTGGTGGTGGCTGATTGGGTGCATCAACTGCACTGACACAGGAACCAGATTAGTGGGCTGGAAAAGAGAGATGAGGAGAGGCCCTGGGTTGAGTAGTTCTTTTGATTGTTGCTATTGGTATCTGACCTCACCTCACCCTCGTATTTTCTAATTAACTCTCTTCAGCTTTCTTGGAACATCCCTTCTTCCCAAACCCATTATATAGCATATTTTCAATAGCCAATCCAGGCAGATGACAGGATTCAAACACTTAGAATTGAGGTTCAGAGTGGCAAAGAAAAATAGGGAGGAAATACTAGAGCTGGGTTAACATCAATTCAAACCAGTAGGTTTATAGACCTGCGTTAGGTGAGATCTGGAAAGAAAATGTTAGGTTCTTTTTTTAACTATTTCTTCCTTTTCTCAACATAAATGTACATTTGCCCTTCTTCAGGCCCCTTATTTTCCATTCACGTCTGTCCCCTGCCCAGGGGTGGGGCTTTCCTGGCTCTAAGCCCCCACATTCCATCTCCCCACACCACAACGTTCCTGCTGAGTGTTTCACTCCACTCTTGAAGCTGCCGCCTCCAGAATTCTTGACTTCCTGGAATAATGAAGTTGAGAGACAGAACCTGTCTTTCCTTATATCCTTCCCTTCCCTTTATTTCTTAGAAGAAATGAGAAGCTTTCTGCTTCCCTAGAATTTGTGGGGGTAGACAATTGGGGTGGGTAGGTGGGGTGAAGACTTAGGGGCCAGGATTTGGCTGTTGTCCCCCCATATTCTAGCTATATTCTAACTCTGAGAACTCAATCATTCCTTTTAGAGATTAGTTGCTACTTTCAGGTGTCACAGTTCAGTCCTAGATACAGTTGGATCAACAAGCTGAGGAGCAAAAATGGATACCTGCTCAGAATGAATGGACCCCACACCATGGTTGGTTTTTTACTTCAAGAGCCAAAGGCATGGAGGAGGTGATAGAGAAATGGAGACTAGAGAATTTGAAATGCTCGAGGAAGTTAAGAAACAGAAAGGAGGGATTGAGAGGAACAGAATTGGGGATAATGAGACTGAATCAGTACAGCAATAAAAACTGAGAAGTTAGAACTGACTTCTAGAAAAGACCTATGATGGGCCGGGGATTTAGCTCAGTGGCATAAGTGCCTGCCTGGCAAGCATGTGGTCATGAGTTCGATCTCCGGTACCAAAAAAAAAAAAAGACCTATGAGCCAGAAAGTTGACAGTATGACACATAATGGGCACTGACTTGTGTCCCAGGTAAGAGTAACACTCAGAGGCTGGGGACCAGGTGTGCCCTCACTTTGAAGTGAAGTGGCTTGGGCAGAGGGTGGGTGGGTTGCAGTTGGGGGCAGGGATGTAGAGTGGAGAGATTTTAGAATATCAACTCTTTCTTTCGTAGGAGGGCACATACTTCAAGGACAGGATGGAAGAATCATCACTAAGCCGGGCACGGTCCCGGGCTATAGTCAGCTTTCTGAATGTAGCCCGGACCTACATCCCCAACACCAAGGTGGAGTGTCACTACACCCTTCCCCCAGGCACTATTCCTAGTGCCAGTGATTGGATTGGCATCTTCAAGGTATCCTGGAAACCCCTTTTGGCTTGTGTTTATGGGGAATGGGTTTGTTGGAATAAGAAGAGAGACTAGGTTCTTAGAGTCTCAGACCAAGTTGATAAAGAAGAGAGAAACAAATCCAGAAGTCACCTGTACAAGCAAAACTCATCTTCCCATTTTAGCCTTGTCCTTTCCTGACAGATTAGCATTCACCCCTACTTTCCTTGTCTCTTGTCATCTGTGCCACTATAACACCATCTTACATCCTCCTTCAGTCTTTCAGCCACCTCCACCATCCATAGATGGTAGATGTATCGCCATACCTCTCACCAAATACTTTGGCCTTTCACAGATGGAGGCTGCCTGTGTTCGGGATTACCATACATTTGTGTGGTCCTCTGTGCCTGAAAGTACAACTGATGGTTCCCCTGTCCACGCCAGTGTCCAGTTCCAAGGTATGAAAGAAGGTGGAAAACAGGGAGGAGCCAAGGTTTAGAAGAAGGAGTGGGGGAGGGGTGGGCACAGAGGACAAGTGAATGCAAATAACCGTAACTAAGAGCCAGGCATTGTGGCACACACTTGTAGTCCAAGCTACTTGGAGGATCACTCAAGCCAAGGAGTTCAGGGCAATGTAAACAACATTGTGAGACTCCATCTTAAGAAAAACAGGGGCCCTTTTAATGAGAAAATATCCAACAGGCCTCAGCAGACATGGAAGTGTAGGATTTTCACAGAGCCAAGGACTTAGAAGAATCTTAGGAAAGCATCTGGTCCTCCCGCCTACCCACAGAAGAACTCCTCTTATACAACTAAAGGGTAGGGAAGAGGATGACCAAAAGACTATGAAAGACCTGGGTTCAGAGCTCAGCTTTCATTCCTGTAAGCTATGTAGACTTGGGCAAATGACTTATCCTCTCTGTGTCTGTTATCTATTAATAAATAGATTGTCCTGTTGTCCTGGATTCTCAGGACAATAAGAGGCTTTTCAATGACACAAGTAAAAATATTAGCACTCAGTAACTGGCAGCTAGCACTGTGATGTTTACAAGGGCTGGGAGTGGGTTTGGGAAATAGGAGAGAGCTAGGTAGAGAGTAGGGAAAAGAGTCTCCCAAGGAACAGGAATAGCCTATGGGATGTGAAGAGGAGAGAAACAGTATATGGGACAGGAAGCAAAAGACTGGAGCCACTAATAATGGAAAAGCATAGCATACTAAGGAAAAAAGGGACCTGCTAGCTCATGAAGGCCAGAATCATACTGGGGTCCTGGTTCTGTTCTTTCCACAGCCAGCTACCTTCCCAAACCTGGAGCCCAGCTGTACCAGTTCCGATATGTAAACCGCCAAGGCCGTGTATGTGGGCAGAGCCCCCCATTCCAGTTCCGTGAGCCGAGACCCATGGATGAGCTGGTGACCCTGGAGGAGACTGATGGCGGCTCAGACATCCTGCTGGTAGTCCCCAAGGCCACTGTGCTGCAGGTGAGAAAAGAGCAAGGGACTTGCTGCTGGGCCAGAGATAAGGAGGACAGTACTACAGAGAAGACCTGTCTGCTTCAACCTCCCCTTATTGAGAGCCTCAGCTAAAGAATGCATTAGGAGTTAGACAAAGTCAGCTTTGCAGCAAGTCCCACCCTTGATGATGACATAGATATGTGGAGCAGGAGAGCAGGCCACCCACAGGCCAGGAAACTCAGGATTTCACAAAACTCTTCATGCCTACCTTCTCTGAGCACTGCATGCTGCCTTAGGACAGTGGTGGTGAACCTACACCATGCGTGTTCTTTGTTTTTCTTTTTTAAAATAAAAGATGTTAATGTGCCGGGTGTGGTGGCACACACCTGTAATCCCAAAACTCAGGAGACCGAGGCAGGAGGATCACTGTGAGTTCAAGGCCAGCCTGGACTGTACAGTGAGACTTTGTCTCAAAAAAAAAAAAAAGTTAACATATGAGTTGTTTTTTCTAAACTAAAACCTCAGTATTCAGGTTTAATTGTAGTGTTGGCATTTTGTAATAAACAAGTGAATTTGGGGTTGCAGCTTGGGCACTGATCTCTAAAAGATTTGCCATTACTATTCTAGAGGAAGTTACAAAGGCTGAAGGGAGGCCACCTCAGGATTACTGAGAACAAGGGAGAGTGGGGCTGCTTACAGGACAGGCAATGAGACGGAGCAGACAATCAGAGCCACACCTGCCCGTCCAGTGACTGTGTGTGGCTCTTGACACTTCAAGTGTGATTAATCCTCTGAGGTCTAATATATGGATAAAATGCACAATGGATTTTGAAGGCTTAATATTTTAAAAAGAATATAAACGATCTTGATCATTTTTGTACTGATTATATGTCAATTATATATTTAGATTGGATGAAATAAAATATTATAAAAATTAATTTCACATGTTTCTAGTTACTTTTGGAGTAACCATTAGAGAAGTTAAACTTCTGTATGGCTTGTATTATATTTCCATTGGGCCAGATAGAGACGAAGTAGGAAGTGGAGGCAGATAGTAGCAAGGAAGACTTCCTGAAGGAAGACGAGGGCCAGGACCAGGTGGGGAGGAAGTACATCCCCCAAAACCAGAGAATAGGCCTGCGGAGGGCTCAGAAGGTAAGAGCAGGTGGCTTTTCTGGCATTTGGATAGACCCTTGCCCTCTAGAACTCCAAGCCTTATAAATACAAGGAGTCAACACCAGAATAAAAATATAGCTGGCTGTAGTGGTACACAGCTGTAATCCCAGCATTCAGGAGGCTGAAGCAGGAGTATCCAAAGTTTGGGACCAGCCTGGAATAGAGAGAAACACCCTGCCTGAAAAATAAATAAGAATAGGAAGACAGTGTTTATACCTCACCTCACCTAAGTCAGAGATGTGTGAGCTTCTACTCAGTGTTCTGTTTTCACATTCATTATTCTCATTTAAGTTACAGCGGCTAGGCATCGTGATACACACCTATTATCTCAGCATGCTGGGAGGCTGAGGCAGGAGAGTTGTAATTCAAGCCCAGCCTGGACCACTTAGTGACTTAATTAGACCCTATCACAAAAACTAAAAAATGTGTTGGGATTCAGCTTAGCGCAAAGGCCCTGTGCTCCATCCCAGACTAAGGGGTCACCTCACAAATAAGGACACAGAGACTTCAAGGAGTTCATCAGTTTGTTCGGCCATATGGCTAATAAAAATTGTATTGCTGATTTGACCTAAGTGTGCCTGACTCCAGAAAAGATAAGGTAAATTAGAGGAATGTCCCCATTCATCTGTATCTTGTGCTAGATTCTTGTAGCTGATGGGTGAGGGCAGGGCCAATCCTAGAGTGGGAAGGTAAGAGAGGGAAGGCAGAAGAGTGCTGTGACTGTACATCTGAGTAGGCAGTGGGCAGGACTTGATGGCACACCAGGCCACCTCTGGCCACTTCTGTATCCCCTGTGCTGACTTGGCTGCCCAGCCATAACATGCATGCAGAGAGTACCTGGGACAGGGCCTTCAAGTGGTTGTGTAACAGGCCCAATTTCATCCTGCCTCCTCTCCCCTTTCTATCCCTTCCCTCTGTAGAACCAGCTGGATGAGAGCCAGCAAGAGCGAAATGACCTGATGCAGCTGAAGCTGCAGCTGGAGGAGCAGATGACAGAGCTGAGGAGCCGAGTGCAAGAGCTTGAGACAGCTCTGGCAACCACCAGGCAGGAGCATGCAGAGCTGACAGAGCAGTATAAGGTGGGAGTTGGGCTTGGTGGGGGAACAGGGCCTGGATGCTCACCCAACATCCAACACCAGAACCCAGGCCAGGCATGGTGGCACACATCTATAATCCCAACACTGAAGAGGCTGAGGCAGGAGGATTGCCACAAGTTTGAGACTAGCTTGAAGTACATAGCAAGACTGTCTCCAAAAAAAACAGAAAGAAAGAAAATCAGAACCCAGTGAAGAGAGGAAAAGAGAAATACTAATGAGCTTTTAGGATGATTTTGCCGTTAAGGAAATAGGTTTAATGGGTTACAAGAGAAACTGAACTTGATTCAAGAAGAGATACATCCCAAATTTGTAATGAAAGCTGACCCTTTAAACATGAGAGTGTTTGGGCAAGGTGGAAGCAGCCCCATTCCCAGATAAGGGAATGTTCCCACACAGCTTCTTTTTCAAGGAAGATGCCTGAGTGGGAGTGAGAGTGCTAGTGTGCTTCCCCTGTGCCTCTGATTCTTTCTTTGAGAGATGAGCCTCAGCCTCCCTTTTGTGTGGGAATCTTAATTTCAGGGGCTTTCCCGGGCACATGGGGAGCTCACAGAGGAGAGGGACATCCTGAGCCGACAGCAGGGAGACCATGTGGCACGCATCTTGGAGCTGGAGGATGACATCCAGACCATCAGTGAGAAGGTGCTGACAAAGGAGGTGGAGCTGGACAGGTAAGGCCCTGCCTTTTGTTTTCTGTCTCCTTCACACTCCAGCCTCCTCTTTCAGACCAGCCAGCCTGCTCGGCCTTCCCCAGTGTCTGTGTCGCTTCACAATCTCACTCAGGTTATTCCAGCTACTGCAAATCCCTTTCTGCATTGCTCTCTTCCATCTTTTCCAAATGCTGTTCTGCATTCCTTACTTCAGAAATAATCATAGTTACCACATCTTGCAGCAAAAGCTAAGAAAGAATTAGGATTGAAGAATTTAGATGAAAATGGATAGAATAGTCAGTGGAAGATAAGAGAGGATAGATAGCAGATTTTACCACAGGAGAGATACAGTTAGACTCTGTTCCCTTCTTAGGAAATAGTAGAGCTGGTAATCCAAGAACACGTAGACCGCACCCTTGAAAATGGCATAAATCATAGAATCTTAGTGTTCAAAGTATTGTAAGGTGTAGAAGAGGTCACCATTAGGAGGCAACCTCTTTTAGTTTTGGACAGCTGTCAGTTTCTATCTCATATACAGAGCCAAACTTTACCCTCCTATAATTTACCAATGGGCCCTATTTTTTTCATTCTTATTTTTATTAGTATATGTTTTCAGTACGTAACCATCACATTCATTGTGGGGAGTTGGCACATGTACACAGCACATCTTAATTCCCTTTTCATTCCCTAGATCCTGAGGTAGACCTCTAGAACCACATAGAATGTTTTTTTCCTATCAGAAAACTGTTATTTTTAACAAATAGTGTAAGTATTGGCCACTTCCCTTCAAATTTTCATAGTGTAGTTCTTTCATTTATCAAATATTATCATTTTCTCTTTTTTAGTACTGGGAGCTTTCATATTTTTAGAGATTCCTTGAAGGAAAGATGTGATCTGCACAAGGCCCAGGGTAATAAATGAGCTGATCTGAGAGGCTTCCTCAGGCTGCGCTAATGCTGCCTTAGGAAGACACTACATGCCTACGTTCTTAGAGATTGTCTAGACTGGGGTCAGCATACTGCAACCCATGTATCAAATCGAGCCTGCCACTTGGTTATGTGCAGCCCACAAGGAAGAGGCTGTTTAACATGTTTTAATTGTTGAAGAAGAGATTAAAAGAAGAATATTTTGTGATGTGAAAATTACATGAAATTCAAGTCTCAGCGTTCATAAGTGAAGTTTTATTGGGACACATGGTCATTCATTTACTTACTGTCTGTGGCTGTTTCTAGAGTACAGTGCCAAAGCCGACAAAGCCCCAAAGACCATATGGCCTCAGAGCCTAAAATATTTATTATCAAGCTGTTTACAGATGAAGTCTGCCAATTCTGATGTGGAACAAAGTTAATTTTATTTATTTATTTTAGAGACAGAGTTTCAGATTTTTTGTTTATTTTAGAGATAGGGACACTAAGTTACTAGACTTAGGTTGTCCAGGCTAGGCTCGAATTTGCAGCCCTCCAGCCTCAGTCTCAGAGTACTAGGATTATAAGCATGTGTCATCATGTTCAAGTGGAACAAAAATTTAATCAATGACTTCCCCTAGTCTAAACAGCCTAGATTCTAGTCTCTTGATTAAAGATAACCAAGGAGTCATCAGCAGACATTCCTTAAAATGATATATGAGAGTCAAGCGTGATGGTCCATTCCTATGATTGTAGCATTCTGTGAGGCTAAGGCAGATGGATCAAAAGTTCAAACCCAACCTTGACAACTTAGCAAGACCTTGTCTTAAAGTAAAAAATAAAAAAAGGACCAGGGCTTTACCTCAGTCCAAAGGACCAGGGTTCAGCCCCCAGTACCACCCTCACCCCCTCACCACCCCACCACACACACACACACACACACACACACACACACACACACACACACACACAAAATGATAGGTGAAGAGAAAAGAAAATTGTTTATGCCTCACTTGTGCTGTATGAACCAGGAATCTTGGCTCTTAGAGACTTAAAAATGGATCCTCTGGTATGATGACTTCAGCCTCCTCGAGTGAGGTAGAGGCTTGGACCTAGAGGTACATCAGTGAACAGAGTAGGACAGAGGTCCTCTCTGAGTATCCAGATGATCCAACATGTTGTCCCCAACTTTCAGGGTTAAAGACACTGTGAAGGCCCTGACTCGGGAACAGGAGAAGCTCCTGGGACAGCTGAAGGAAATCCAAGCGGACAAGGATCAAAGTGAGGTAAGGGGCTCACAGCTAATTTGCATTCTCAGTTGTTCATCTGGTGTTCACTGAATCCCTTCGTGCCAGAGAGGGTAAACATGGAAAGAACCTGTGTGCACTGTACTCCAAACACACTGTCTACACCTAATTCAGGATTCATCAAAGTGAAATATAAGAAGTGTCACAAGGGAAAACTATTATTAATCAGTATTCTGGTACCCCAGAAAGGTAGCTGAGAGCTTACATTGTTAGAGTCATTAGAAAAGGATATTAAAAGGAGGACAAGAACTGGTCTAATACCTTTAAACTTTTTTAGCTACAGGACCCTACTTTCCCCAACAATGAAGTTTTACATCTTATACGGAACTTTACTAAATAAGCAAAAGCAGTATAGTGCCAGCTGATTTTTATGAACTCAAATATGTAACATTAACTTGTAATGAAATCAATAAAATAATTTTGATGAATACCAAACTTTTAAATTAGTATTATGAATGGCTGCTTGTCAGCTGTAGAAGATAATGTACTTCTGTTTTTTGTTTTGATACTGCCTAGCAGGTTTGAGGCTGCAGGTTCAAACCTAGAAGCACAAAAAAAAAAAATTTGTTTTGATTGTACAATGTTGAGAATACCTTGAATCACACACAAGTAGGTGAAATAGATGCATTTATTCTTCATCTCAATAGAAAATACAATAGAAATTTTATTCTGAGGTTTGCACAAAAATGAATTAACCTAGGAACACATGTCAATGGGTTGGTGATCCCCAGTATGTTGATTTATACGTTTATGTGATTTTTAAAAACATAACATTTAATAATTTAGAACAAGTTTGCACTGGGGGTAGAGGGTTTGCTTACCCCTGGGTTTGATCCCCAAAACTGCACTAAAAAAAGAACAAGTTCGAATCAGATGTTTATAGAATCCTTCAACTCCTTCCTCAGAAACATGTGCCCCTATAGAAGATGGTTTGAAAACCCTTTACTTAGCAGTGAAGAATGGGTAGAATTCAAGTAGACAGAGATAAGTGGAAGAACATTTTAGGAGCAGAGAAAGATCTGAGCAAAGGTTTAGAGGCCAGGATGCTCAGGGAAGTTGAATGTGTAAAAAGCGTGAGATGTGGTACAGGTTGCATTCTAGAGGAGCTTGAGTTTTAGCCTATGTTGGGATGGGGTTGTTTGTTTGTTTGAAACAGGATCTCACTATGCAGTTCAGGTTGACCTTGCACTTACTTTGTAGCCCAAGTTGGCTTCCAGCTCAAAGCGATCCTCCTGCCTCACTCTCCCAAGTGCTGGGATTATAGGCATGCATCACCACGCATGCCCAACTTAACCTATTCTTTAAGCCATGAAAAGCACTGATCATTTTCAAGTAAGGGTGACATATACTTATAGAATTATACTTAAGCAAGAGGATCACCATGAGTTTGAGGCCAGCCTGGACTACAGAGTGAGTTCAAAGCCAGCCTGGACTGTATCTCCAAAACACCAAAAATATATATACACTTAAAGATTAATCTGCTAGTTTTGTAGAAAATAAGCTGGTTGTGTGGTTATTCAGTCATCCAAGCAAGAAACACAGAGCCTGAGCTAATGTGGTTGTGGCAATAATAGAAAAGAGAAAATGACTGATTTAAGAGGAAAACAGAAGTGCAGTGTGGGATATCTACATGTAAGACTCCAGGCTAAGATGTCGAATACTTT
The DNA here is from genome assembly GCA_004027455.1 of Hydrochoerus hydrochaeris. Classification (NCBI taxonomy): domain Eukaryota; kingdom Metazoa; phylum Chordata; class Mammalia; order Rodentia; family Hydrochaeridae; genus Hydrochoerus; species Hydrochoerus hydrochaeris. Next base: position 208,314 of record PVLA01000711.1, read on the forward strand.
GTTCAGGAGATGGAGACTGGATGTTCAGGAAAGAGGCCCTTTGAGTGAACAACACAAGATCTAGCAAGAGCTGAGTGCTTGAACTTGTATTAAATGCAAGAAATAGGACTTTGATGTCTCGCATCACAATGGCAGAAGTCATCCTCTCTCCCTATTTACCCCAGCACTTCTACTCCTTTTTCCTTTCATCAGGCTGAGCTCCAAGGGGCACAACAGGAGAACCATCGCTTAAATTTGGAGCTGCAGGAGGCCAAGGGACAGCAAAAGGAGCACAGTGTTCAGGTCCAGCGATTGAAGGACAAGGTGGCCCAGATGAAGGAAAGCCTAGGCCAGGCCCAACAGCGAGTGGTGAGTGAGGGCTGCAAGCAACAGGAAGCATTGAGGGCTAGCTTCTCTCTGGGTGGCCAGAGAGAAGGGGGAAAGATATGGCCAAAGACTTGACAACATAATCTTGAGTTCTCATGCTGAGGATGAAGGGCTGGTTTACAAATGATTCATTAGATCTCTGATCTCTGTCTCCTTCTTTCTTCTAAGGCTGAGCTAGAGCCCCTGAAGGAGCAACTTCGAGGGGCCCAGGAGCTTGCAGCCTCAAGCCAGCAGAAAGCCACCCTTCTTGGGGAAGAGTTGGCCAGTGCAGCAGGAGCCAGGGATCGCACCATAGCCGAGCTCCACCGCAGCCGTCTAGAAGTGGCTGAAGTCAATGGCAGGCTGGCTGAGCTCACTCTGCATCTGAAGGAGGAAAAATGCCAGTGGAGCAAGGATCGGGCTGGGCTGCTGCAGAGTATGGAGGTAGAGGGGTAGGGGTAGTCTCCTGGCCCCTAGTTCCCCCTCATTAGGGACTCCTACATGTGATCAGGCACTCTGGGCCGGATTAAAAGTCTGGGAGCATTTAGGGATGGGGCAGGGCTTAGAGGGAGGTGCTATTTACTTTCGAAGCATGACCCAGCCTTAACCAATGTATCCTAATCCCTGATCACTGTAGCACATTCCTTAGTTATCATCCTTGCTATAGAAACATTTCCACTCTAAGCACCAGGCCTTACCATATTGCCATTCCTGACCAACATAGCGCCTTGCTGTTGTGTCCTATCCTTTGTTCAGAGGGTATGGGCAGTAAGAAGAGAAAATTGCTCTAAAAGCAATTCAGTCCATTAAAGGGAGAGATCCAGTGAGCCATAGGCTGTTCCTGGAGCCCTTCCTGTTCCTTCCCCTTACCTTCCCATTCTCCTTTCACTGACCTCCAGGCAGAGAAGGACAAGATCCTGAAGCTGAGTGCAGAGATCCTTCGGCTAGAGAAGGCAGTGCAGGAGGAAAGGACCCAGAACCAAGTATTCAAGACAGAACTGGCCCGGGAAAAGGATTCTAGCCTGGTGAGGCAGCCAGCTACCACAGGCCCCTTGTGTGTCCTCCTGAGGTATCAGTGTTACTCACTATGTCTTGAGTGGGGGCTCAGAAGCTCCAGCTCCCCACTTCTGTGTTGGTTGGCATGTTGCACACCTCCCATCCTCCATTGGTTTCAATGTGCAGTGTCCCTCTCTGCTCTCAGGGCACACATCTGGGCCTAGGAGAATTACAGAGTGGCCCCCGGTATGACTAAGGCCTCTGCATGCCAGCCTGGGGCAGTCAGCTAAGTCCATACAAAAGAAGCTAGTTGTGTGGTTATTCAGTCATCCAAGCAAGAAACACAGAGCGTAGTGGCTCACACCTGTCATCCCTTCACTTGGGAGGGTAAGGCAGGAGGATTGCTACAAGTTCAAGGCTGACCTAGGCTACAAAGTGAGCTCTAGGCCAGGCTGAACTGCGTAACAAGACCCTGTCTCAAGAAGACAAAAAAAAAAAGAGAGAGAGAGAGAAGCAGAGATTAGGGCTCAAACTGAATCTCTGTGGCCAAGACAGGAGTTCCATAGAGGAAGAGCATTGAGCAGAAAAGGAACTGAGGTGTGGTGAGATCTGGCTTTACACTGTTGGTCTGGGTCCAGAGCCCAGTTCTTGGAGTTACATTGAAGGCTCCTGGTTCCACTGGCCCTTCTTCCTCAGGTACAGCTGTCAGAGAGTAAGCGGGAGCTGACGGAGCTGCGGTCAGCCCTGCGCGTGCTCCAGAAGGAAAAGGAACAGTTGCAAGCTGAAAAGCAGGTGAGGATGTATGACTCAAGTCCCCGGACCTCAGAGCTGAGGACTTGGAGAATCAAAACTCTATTACCTTCTTGTTATCCCTGCCTTAGAAACTGGAATCTCTAACAGAGCCCAGTGACTAAAAGGGGCTCTCTGTCTCATATTATTAGCTCGCTTGGCAGGTTAGGGGAGGGTAGGAGGAGAAGAGTGCAGGAAGGCTTCTGGGTGAAGGAACCTATCTTGCATGACTGCACCTTGTGAAGGCTCATATCCTGAGGAGCAATGGGTTCATCCAGGAGCAAGGAAAGGCTGTGTGAGCCCACAAAAGTTGGCATCTTTCCAGCCTCTGCCACCTGCTTCTTTTCTTCCCAAATCTAGGAACTGCTAGAGTACATGAGGAAGCTGGAGGCCCGCCTGGAGAAACTGGCAGATGAGAAGTGGAATGAGGATGCCGCCACAGAAGATGAGGAGGCCTCTGCAGGGCTGAGTCTGTACACCCTCAATCTGGTGACACCTCTCCCCCACCTAGCCCTTCTGTTGAGGAGAATTCCATGGACACCCCTGGAAGTTACCTCTGCTTTCTATATGTTTGGCCTTTTCCCCTCCCAGCCCTAAGTAGTTTAACGTGCCCCTCAGAGATGGAGCTGAGCCAGCCCTCTAACACACGTCCTTCTTTCTTCTTTGCCTGCCTCCTGTCCCATAGGCTGCCCGACGGCTCTGACAGACTCGGAGGACGAGTCCCCAGAAGACATGAGACTCCCACCCTATGGCCTGTGTGAGCATGGAGACCCAGACTGCTCTCCTCCCGGGCCCCGAGAGGCCTCTCCTCTCGTTGTCATCAGTCAGCCAGCTCCCATTGCTTCCCACCTCTCAGGGCCAGCTGAAGATAGCAGCTCTGACTCGGTGAGAGTGAAAGCAGGAAGGAGCCGATAGGGCCATACCCAAAGCTCCAGCTCCTAAGGAAGTCTTGTCACATAGGGCTGTCTATTTTGTTTTTGTGTTTTGTTTTTATCGTGCTTAGGCAAATAGCTCTGTCATTGAGCTACACCTTCAGTTCCTGACATTTTCTCTTATTCTTGGGAGAAGCAGACTCAGCCTCTCTTCAAAGTCACGCGGTCCCAATCCAGCCCAATAGCCTGACTGCTTCCAGCTCCTATTCTCCTTAGCCTGCAGCTCCCATCATAACTGCTTCTTCTTTGCTCTTCCCACAGCCCCTCTACCCACTGTCCCAGCCTTGGCTTCTCTTCCCTTACCTGTCCCAGTGTGCTGCTCCCTCATGTTGGGGTCCCACCCCCAAACCCATCCATGTCTCTTTGGTACCCAGGAGGCTGAGGACGAGAAATCAGTTCTGATGGCGGCAGTGCAGAGTGGGGGTGAGGAGGCCAACCTGCTGCTTCCTGAACTGGGCACTGCCTTCTATGATGTGACCAGGTGGGTGCGGTGGGGGAGGACAGAGGGAGGTGGGAGGAAGTCAGTGAGAAAGGACATCCACGTGAATAGTCACCATGTCCTGTCCTCAATCTCCCCCCTCTTGGCCTCAGCCAAAAAAAGGAGACACAGATGTGGTTGACTTAGGAAATTGGCCACCATCCCAAATGCCAGGTGCCTTCAGGTAATCTCTCCCCACCTCTTTTCCTTGCACTCCAAGGCCCTGCCTTTAACTGGCTTCTATATTGTTCCAGGAGCCCAAATTGCCCTGCATCCCCTCACTCCTGCCCTTACCCCTTCCCCAACCACCAGGTAGGTAACCTAGACTCCTTGAGGGAGGAAGGGAGTTGATCCAGGCCCCCACGGATAGGAACAGAAAGAAGCCTGGAGTCCAGCATCTATGTGGCTACTCTTGAGATGCTGACCCTTTTCCCTGGGGATTCCCTGGGATAGACTCTCCCAGGGTGAGAGGTTTAGGTATCCAACTCAGCCTCCTCTTTGTGCCCTGGGCCAGGAGGACAAAGCATGGGAAGAGAGATTTTTGTCATCAATCCCCAAGCTCTGTCTGAATGTGTGATGGGCTCAGAGAAGGGAGGGGTGATGCTATCATCCTTCTTGACTGGAGCAGGAAGATGAAGGACGATGTCAGACTCATTTTCAGCCTCATTAGGCAGCAGACGGAGATGGAGAGAGAAGCACAGGAGCTTGGGGGATGGGTCCTGCACTACAGAGACCAGCAGATTATGTTGAAGAGCAGCTGGGGGATCCGGAAAGCAAAGGCATCTTGTATTGTGGGGAGAGAGATGCTGAAGGAGAGGCTAAAACAGAGTGACCAGGATGCTGGTCACTGAGCGCTGCAAACCCAAGAAGGCAGCAGAGTGCTCTGATCATCTCCTGTCTCCCTTTGTGTCTGTTTAGTGGCTTTGCCATGGATCCCTTGTCTGAGGCCAGCACTGGAGGCAATGCCACCCCACCGTGGAAGGAATGTCCCATCTGTAAAGAGCGCTTTCCTGCTGAGAGCAACAAGGATGCCCTGGAGGACCACATGGATGGACACTTCTTTTTCAGCACCCAGGACCCTTTCACCTTTGAGTGATGTCACTGATTCCTAGTACATACACAAATATACACATACATGTACACATGAGTGCATGTGCGCACACACACAGACATACACTTTTCCATCCACTGGGCTCCATGATACCCCGTTTCCTAAGAACCACTCCTGTGTGCCCTTGTTTTCATCCCAGGCTTGCTAACTTCATCCTTTTCTCCCTGGCTTTTTGTCCCAGCCAGGGTCCTCTCTGAAAGCAGTGGCTAAACCTACTCCCTGAAAGTGGTTTTAGAAGAACCAGGATAGCAGAGACCTGTGGGAATAGCATCATCTGCTCCTAGCCCTGGTTGTTTCTGACACACTCTCTGATGCCCCAAAGCCAATTCCTGGGGCACCCCACCCTCTTTTATTTGGGGGTTTATGTTTGTTTACCTGAGTCTTCTCTGGGGCCTTAGGGGCAGCAGCTTAGACACCATGACCTCTTCAGGTCTCTGCTTCTCGATTTCATTGGTTCCTCTTTCTGTTCCCTGGTTTCCTTCCATACCCAACCCCACCCAGCCTTTTCTGTATAAGTAATACCTTAGATATAATATGGGGGTGTCTTTTGTATTTTTAAGGCTTCCTGTGCTGTCTCCTGCCTCTCCCTGCTGCCCTATCCTCCCACCCCTGTATCCTCACGTGAAAAGAGAATGTGCCTTCTGTGAGGGACAGGTGGGAAAAGTGATCCTAGGTGTCCTCATTTCCAGCTCCTTCCCAAAGTCCCCCACAGCAATAAGAGCTTCTCCTCCCATGCCCTTCCTATCTTATCTGTAGTTTGGACAAATATATTTATATGATAAGTGTAACTGTTGTCGTAAAATGTATTCTTATCAGGTGAAACTCCCAGAATGTGCAGAAGGGATGGGGGCAGTTAATTAATAACTGCTGGCCGGTTGTCTCCCCACCTTGCCTCCTGCTGGGCTGGCCATCAGCTCCAAGAGGATAAGGAGGGTTGGAGCACTGCAGTGGGAGGGAGCAGACTGACAGGTCTGGGGGCTCTGTTCACAGTGGAGCCCCAGGAGTGGGGCCTGCTGGGGAAGAGCAGTGAGGCTTCTGCACGTACCTTCACCACACATAGCAAGTGTCCTTATGTCTTGGGCCAGAGTACAGGCATGACTTCTGTCAAGAGTGCACACCTTTGAGTATCCACATAGTAGAAACTGCCCAAGGCCCCTTGCCTCTGAAGGCCATTTTCAATTCTATCCTTGCCTCCCTCTCCCTCTGTTGCCACCTGTATGCACACTCTGACTCCACATCAGAAAATACATTCATCCACTCTAAGCAGCTTTACCAGCCAGGCAGACACATTCACAGCATCATAAAGCACTTATTAAGGAACTGCATGCTCACCAAGCCTCCCAGCGGTGCCCTGCCTAGCTGCATGCCCATGGCCCCCTTAGTCTCCACCCAGGAGCTCCTTACCAGCATGGTCCATTCCCTCCAGGGCCCCGGAGTGGACACCCCCCCCCAACCACTCCTTCTGTCCATCCACCTGAAACCTTCCAACCCCACCTGGATGACATCTCACATCCTTCCTTCTTCCCTCACATCTCTGTATCCTAGCAACCCATCTCATTCCCTGAATCCCTTCCAAGGAAATTAGAGATAATGGATCTCTCCTTGCTCCATCTCAACCCCTCTTTATTGATCCTCCTTTAATGAAAGTTAATTATAACAATGATTTAATTAATAGAATCCCTCTCTTCCTTTATTGCTTCCCGTATTAAGACTATTAATAAATACGAGCTGGGCTGACAGAGGCATCCATCACCCGCCTGGGATTCCCCCATTCCTCCTTTTACCCTCCCTTTCTCCCCCCTCCCTCTCTTGGCCTATAAACTTGCCGGGGTAGCGGGGGTTAATCAGAGAGGAATTATGAGCCAACATCCCCAGCAGGAGGTGCATTTAATGAAATCACTTGTGATTTATGTCTGGGGGAGGTTAGAAGGGAAGAATCTGGGACCCATACATTCCTGGCTTCCAGGGTGGCCCCCTAGTACAAGAGAAGAAAGAGGAAGAGGCAGAAACAGGGACCTAGGCCCTCTGTTCCCATCCCCATGGTCCCTGCTAAGCCACACTGCCTGCCAGGAGCTCTGTGGCTAACAGCACCAAGACCACAGACGCAGAGGCTGTCAGACAAGCACCTATGAGGACAGCAGTGTGGGTTTTGTTCTTTTTCACCTGCAGCACTTTCCAAGGGTCCTTCTGCCTCCACCTTTCTCCCCAGCTTCACCTTCACAAAGCTATTCCATAGTCCCCTCCTCCAAGAGGCCCACTGTCCTCACTAGCACCTTCCATGCAGATATCTAAAGTCTCCAGCTGCTCCCTTCTCTGGCCTTTCAGTCTGCCTTTCTGGTGTGCAAGCTACACTTTCACACTGTGACTCCCACCGGCATTGGGAGCCATTTCTCTTCTTCACTCATGATTTACCTCGCACAGTGTCCAAGTCATGGCCAGGACCCAGAGGAGCTATGGGGAGGGTGGTGCCCTGCACTGCAGGGAGGGAAGACAGCTTGGCTCCCATTCTAGTTCTGCCTCCTGTGCGCTGTGTGGCAACTCAGCCATTCTACTTACTTCCATTCTGTAATGGGTCTTCTCATTCCCTCCCTGCTTCCCAGCATCTATGCAAAGCAGATGAACCTGGATGGGCTTGAATGAAATGAAAAGTGGCAGCAAACAGGAACTCATGTGTCAGTATTTGGTGGCAGAAGGATGAATCCGAACATATCACCCCCCACTTCTAGAACCTTTATGGCCACCTGTCACCTACAGAAGTCAAAAGTGCAAATTACTTAGTGTGCCAGACATGGTCCTCACTATCCCTTTTTATTCAGCCCAAATTCATTCTGAAGTGCCTGTTTTTCTCTTACCCATCTGTTTTTTTCCCTGCCTTTAATAAATGTGAAACTTTTCACCATTAAAAAATTTTTTTTAATTAGAAGTGCTGGGAACATAGCTCAGTGGTAGAGTACTTGTTATGCAAAAACCTGAGTTCAGTTCCCAGTACCACAGACAGACACAAAAGTAAAAATGTGACATCATATATACAAGTTTTTTTTCTCTCTAGACTATAAGCAATTTGAAAAGTAAATTCTGGCCAGGCTTGGTGATGCACACCTATAATCCCAGTACTTGGGATGCTGAGGCAGGAGGATCCTTGCAAGTTCAAGACCAGCCTGGGGTACAAAGTGAACCCCACTCAAGACCAGCCTGAACTGCACAGTGAGACCCTGTCTCAAAAAGACCAAAAAAAGAAAAAAAAATTCTTGCCAGGCATGGTGGCACACACTTATAATCCTAGCATTAGAAAGGCTGAGGTGGGAGGATTGGTGTGAGTTCCAGGCCAGCCTAAACTATAAAGTGATACTCCATCTCATATAAACAAAAATTCTGTGTTTATATAGCCCTCTAATCCTAAAATCTAATACAGAGACTTGCACATGAGTATAGTCATGCAAAAATAATTTTTGTATTATTTTAGTAAAAATTTCATACATACAAAATAATATATACAAAGAATAAAAAATCCAGGGGCAGTGATAACACCTCTAGTCCCAGCACTTGGGAGGCTGAAGTGGAAAATCCCTGATCCCAGAATTTCAAGACCAGCCTGGGAAACACTGAGATTCCATCACAAGAAAGAAAAGAAAAAGAAGGCAGAAGAAGAAAATGAATAGCATCAGATTCACTGACAAGCTTTGAATAACCAAACATGACCAATACCATGTGTAGCTTGAAAAAACAAAGTGTGGTGTCAGATGGGATAAAAGTGTTTCTGTTAGTTTAAGAGAAAGTATTCTTTATAGGAATAGAGATGGAGTGGTTAAAAACCCTGCCCTCAGACAACTTGTAGTTGGTGTAAGTCACCAAATACAAGGAAACAAGAAGATAATTGCTATATATTGGAGGTATACATAGCAGACTTTGGAACCATAGAGCAGGAAAGCTTAACCAAAGCTAGGCAAAGTAAAGGTTCCCACAGATGACAATGTGGTGCTGAGTCTTTAATGGATGAGTAGATGTGACCCTAGTGTGTGCAGGCAGAAGAAACAAAGTGTGTTTGAAAATCTAAACACTTAGTGCTGTTGGGTAAGGACACCGAATGTAGGAAATGAGACTGGAAATGTGACCTACTGACATTCCTCACACATACACTCAACAAGATTAGTAGGGTGCTCATTACATGGCAGGTGCTGTTTTTGACACTAGTGAAACTCATGAAAAGAATAGGAATGCCTGCCTTTGTGCAGCTTATACCCTGTTACCAAATCATAAAAGTTTACAGAAACAAGTTAGGAACCCTTTGTAATAATCCAGGCAAAAATGGTGGGCACCAAATCTTAGGATACAGAATTAGTGGGACCTGGTGATAATTATATATGGGAAGTGAACAGGAGTCAAGTTGATCCCGGGTTTCTGGTTTCAATGAACAGATAACTGATGTTGCAATCCTCCAAATAAATAATACAAATGGAGAAAAACACCTGTGAGGAAAAAATGGTCCAATTTTGGCTTGTGGATTCCCAGTGGGACATGGAACTACCTCACTATTCCTTTTTAAATTTTATTTTGAGACAGGGTCTACATTGTTTTGTCTGACCTCAAACTTGAATTCTTCCTGCCTCAGCCTCCCAGAGTGCCACCATGCCCGTTTTGGGAATCTTCTGAAGGAGAACATAGCACAGTATGCAGTTAAATAGATATTTACTGTCAGAGATCAAAAGTTTGAAACTAGGAATAGTGATAGAAGATCCCTGACAATAATAAGTGCTAAGAGTGAAAAAAGATCCCCTCGGAGGCAGGATGAGGATAAAAAGCTGAAGACAGAACTTGGAGAAGATCATCATGGAAGGGAAGGATGGAGAATGTAGAGTTATGGAGAAGACCAAAAGGAGTAGTCAGGGAGGCAAGAAGCCATGCAGGAGAGATGAGTCAAGGACAGGGGCCTGCAGCAGGGAGGGCAGGGAAGTGACTCCTGGAAGCCAGTGGATCAGCAGGAAGCCAAGGGGCTGCAGGTGGCTCAACCAGAAGACCTTGAAGAGAGTGTTGGAGGTAAAGTTACTGAATGGTTGGACTCTACAGAGCCTCCAATGAATACACAGTCTCTGTGGAAATTGGGACCATGTCTTCAAACTTACATAAAAACCAGAGTGCCTGAACCAAGGTATAAAAAAAACCAAGGGTAGGAGCCAAAATATCTGGGATTCCAACATCAAAGATGTTGGTAAGGCCAGGGCTATGGCTCAGCCACAAAGTACCTGCCTGGCAAGCATAAGTTCCTAAGTTCGATTCCTGATTCCCCCCGCCAAAAAAAATCATGCTGCTTCTGGCCAGCCAAGCATGAGGCACATTCCTTGCCTTTTTTTTTTTTAAAGAAAAAAAAATTTTTATTAGTGCATATTAATATTAAAAGATTATGGGCTGGCACATGCAAGGTCCTGAGTTAGACTCTCAGTACCAAAACTAAATAAAAAAGATTATGGGATTTATTTGGGGAAGTTCATGCATACATTTAACATATCCTAATCAATTTCAATCTCATTAGCTCCTGAGACAGATCTCAAACACCTGGGCTCAACCTCCTTGAGTAGCTGGGATTTTAATGCCCCCTCATCCAGCATCTAAAGTAATTTAAACTGGGCATGGTGGCTCACGCCTGTAATCCCAGCACTTGGGAGGCTGAGGCAGGAGGATCCTTGCAAATTCAAGACCAGCCTGGGCTACAAAGTGAGCTCAAGTGCGACCTGAACTGCATAGCGAGACTCTGTCTCAAAAAGACAAAAAATAAATAAATAAAGTAACTTAAAATATAAGCCTCTACTGTTCACTGGGGCAGGCACTAACCACTTCTGAATGCTTGAAATGTGGCCAGCCCAAACTGAACTTAATCAATGTAAACTGCATAACAGACTTCAAAGTCTTAGTGCTTTTTTAAAAAAAGAAATTTAAAATACTTCAACACTTTTATGTTGACTATTGGGACTTTCCTCATGCTCTGCTTTCTTCCTGTATCATTTTTTGTCTGTTTTTTTTTGCAGAGTGTCATTTTGTCCTGCTTTTCCTCCTTTTATTTAGCCCAAGCTTGCTCTGCAGAGCCAGTTTCTCTTTCCCTCTTCATTTTTACTTTCTTGAATAAACTTGGTTACTGCTTAAATAAATAAATACTTTTATGTTGATTGCAGGTTGATATAATATTTTGGATATATTAGCTTACATAATATAAATTATTAAAGTTAGTTTCACTTGGTTTTTACCTTTTTTTAATTTAGTTGCTAGAAATTTTAAACTTATATTAAGTGATTCCTGTCAAATTTCTACTGCACAGCACTGGCCTAAGCTCCACCACAAAATAGGACTCTCACAGTCTGGGCATCATTCCTAGACTCCCCCTGATCTTTTATCACCCTAAATTCCTGGGTCTCTCATAGTAGGAAGTCAAATACCTGGAATTTCCAAAAATGCATCTTCAAAGTGTCCCTAAGTCCCATACTCCCCAAACCTAGGACCTCACTCAATACCCCATAGCCAGGACAGCCCTGTCCTGGTCTACTCATATTTCTTTTCTTCTCCCAGGTCTTTTGATATTCAAGTGAAAGCAGATCTCTCTCTCTCTCTCTCTCTCTCTCTCTCTCTCTCTCTCTCTCTCTCTCTCTCTTTCCCTCCCTCTCTCCCTTCCTCCCTCTCATCTTTTTCAGACAGGCTCTCACTATACAGTTCAGGCTGGCCTTGAGCTCACTTTGTAGCCCAGGCTGGTCTTGAATTTGAAAGGATCCTCCTGCCTCAGCCTCCTGAGTTCTGGGATTATAATCATGCACCACCACACAGATGATATGTCCTATTCTAATTTACAAAACAGTAGGGGTCTTTCCTTGGCTTAGAATCCAGAATCTTTCCCAACCCTGAATTTAGATGCCTTGTCTTCTCCCTGTTTCCTTCATTTCACAATTCCTCTTTCTACTCTCAAATTAGCAGGAACACGATGTCATGGAAATCACCAAGGCTTTAGAACACAATCAACCTTGCTTATCATACATCCTAACCATGTAATACAGAGAAAACCATCCATCTCTCTGAGCCCATAGCTACAAAATGTGACTAACACCCACCTAGAAAATGAGATCTCAGGTGCAAAATTGCTTTGAACAGAGCCTGCTCACAGTACAGACTTTGGGGTACTGTGATTTTATCATTTGGGGCCTCCTACTTTGCCTCTTACCCTTGCAGATTTGGAAAAGTAGGGAAAGAAACAGGATATATAGAGAACATAGAACATCAAAATGAAAAGAGCTCTTAGAGACATATTTCCAGTTTCTCATTCAGTGCAGAAATTCCCTAGACTATATTCCTCATTGGTAGTCATCCAACTTCTGCTTAAACATCTCCAGGGGCCATTCACTGGTTCACTCAATAAACAAGAACAAGGCACTGTGGGAGCCACAAAGACTGGCAGACACAGATCTTGCTGTTAAGTAGCTTATATTTTAGCAAAAAAAAAAAAAAATACACAGAAAAAATACCCATAAAGTAAAGTGGTATGTGCCAATCGAGACACCATGTTAATTCATGCTCAACAAAGAATAGCACTAATACCAAAATCTCTCCCAAATCTCAGACCTCAGTTTTTACCATGGAACATAGAACAAAATGCTTCCGTCCTGGGTCCGTGGAGTGTGCTTAAAGAGGATGTTTCTTCAGTTCCCTGAAAACTGCAGGAGAGTGTGGATGTGAAAGCAGTATGGGGGGGGGACTGGGATCTGTTGCAAGATCCTCCAGCCTGTTGTGTCTGTATCATGGAATGGTTTCTGGGAGCCCTTGAATACTTATTCTGCCCTCTACCTCCTGTTGGAGATGTCTGCCCCCTGTCTTGGAAAGTCCAGCATATCCCTATTCTTAAGACTCATCCAAGTGTTTTGCTGTTGGTACTTTTCTCTCCACATCTGTCTTGCAACATATTCTTCATCTTTTATCAGCAATTCTATAATTTTCTTTGTGCCCACCCCTGCTTCATTAAGTTTCTCTCCTTATTTTGATATTTGGTTCCAATTTGGGGGGGCTGTTCTTTTGGCTTCTCTGTCTGTCCCTGTGTCTTTCTCTCTTTCTCTTTTACTTTTTCATCGTTCTCTGTTTCTTGGTCGGTTTCCATTTTCCTGTCTCTGGCCTGGCTTTCTCCCTAGCTGCCGCAAAGCTATAAACCTAGCTGGCCCTGCAGCAGGCAGCCGCCAATCACTGGGCTCCAAGAGTTGAGGGGGAGGGGTAGCGGGGGGTGGGCGGGAAAGCTGGGGCGCTGTTGCTAGAGCAGGGGAGGGAGAGGAGCAGAAAAGAGCAAAAAGACGCACCTCCCAGAAGGCAGCCAAAGCTGCCTCCACAGCCCAGTATCTGGACTCTTCTCCTACAAAAACAAAAACAAAAAACAAAACCAAAAAAGCCAGACACTTTGCTCTTCTTTCTGCTATGAGGCAGAGAACAAGGATCCTTCTCCTGTATTCCCCAAACCATGATTTCTCACCCCAAACCACTGGCAACAGGAGCGATTTGCTTCCATCCTCATTCTTAGGCTCTCTCCAAATGAGGGCGCTAAAGGACCTTCGGGCTCTAAGGATACCTGGAAGAGGTGCTCACAAAAATACTGGGACAAGGGGCCGGGGATTTAGCTCAGCAGGTGTATGCACCTGCCTGGCAAGCCTGAGATTGTAAATTTGATTCCCGGTACCAAAAATAAAAAATAAAAATACTGGAACAAGAGAAGGACGGTCAAGATAGGCTTAGAAGAGAATTCTGAGACAGGTTTTGGGGGAACACTGAGAGGAGGGAAGAATCCTAAGAAGTCAGGGTTGAACTGGAAAGCTGGGCACTCCAGCTTCTTACCAGCTCCCTGACCGTTCCTAACACAAGACTGACAGCCTAGTCCCTGGTCCTTGAGGGGCAACTACTCAGCTCATCCTTACAAATTTGCAAGACCAGAAAGGGGCCAAGAGAAGACAGGGAACAGAAGGAATCAAGGAGTGATTTTAGGAAAAGACCAAGAGGAAAGACATTTCCCTCCTGGGCAGGAGACAGAGTCGGAGTGGCAATTCCTGGTGTGCCGGCGACCCCTGCTGGCTGCTCATACCACCGCCTGGGAGTCGGGAAGATACAGCCAGCAGTTGAGAGTTCAGGTGTGTGCTGACTGTGTGGCCCTGTTATCTGGAGTATATCACTGAACGACAATGATGATGTATGCAGCGCTGTCCAGGATTATGTGTCGGGACCCTTAGGTAAAGGCAGTAACGTTACTGACCACGAAAGCCACACAGTTTGGGTTCTGAAACCCTGTCTCCCCTCTGGGAACTCCAGGTATCTGGGAAGGGTGAAGTCGCTGAACACAATACATCTTACCATGGTCACGCTGCAGTATAGACCCATTCAATAAGATTCTGACGGGCTCAAAGTACAGTTAACCGGTCCAATGAAAAGGAAAGAATCCTTGGAATTAGTTATCTGGGTTAAAATCCTAATCCCTTGGTTACTACCTAGATAACCTCAGACAAGTTACTTAACTTCTCTGAAGCCAGTTTCTTCACCTGAAAGGACATCACAATCCTTAACTCACAGGGTTAATATAATATATAGTAACCACATAAGAGATACTAATTTTCTACCTCCCTCTTCCTTTACCTCCCACCCTCAAGGTCAAACAGATTTCAAAAGGCAAATAAACCAGGGGAGATGTTGACAATGATGATAGTGGTGGTTTATATTTACACTATTCATGCAAATCATTTTAAACATATTTTAATACATGGCTTTTTTCCTTTTTATTAGCCAAGCACATCATGATCATGTTTTATTGGAATAGAAATATCCTGATGGTATGGCAGGTATCTAGAAGGATGGCCTTATGAAGTGATAACAAGGCATGACAAATCTCTCTTTATTGTGATACATTTTCATTACTCAGGTTAATCAGAAATTACCCATTAGAACAAGAGCTTAAGATAAGTACATGACAGTCATCTGCAGAGATCAAAATCTCCTGATTTTCCAATGGGTATCTAATTGTTATAGCTACTGTGGGGGGACGATTAATGCTTAGACTGAACTGGTCTTAAAACATTAGAATAACTCAAGGAGATATGACAGGTAGTTAGAATTAGTATATTCTGAAATTAAAAAGAAGACAGATTTCAATTCCACTAACCCCTACAGCTGTCCATTGACAGGGGCAGACTGTGTACAAAGTAACGAGCTCCATTTCAGCAGGAATATTGACGCAGGGACCGGCTGACTCCTGGGCAGACTTACTGTGATAGAGACTCAGGCTGCAGGGAGGCTGGGTAAGAGCCCCTCTGAGGTCCCTCTGCAAACACATTCGAGTGTCTGATGAATACTTAGCTCAGTGGAAGTGTGGTTCCAAACAGCATTACTGCTATACCCACAATCATTGTCACCACAGGATGGGAGTAAGAGGTAGCAATAGTAGCAATGGTATTCTTCTCCTGTCTGAGACCTTGCTCTTCTGAAGGAGAGATGAGAGTCTAGAATCAATCCCTCTCTAACTATCCCCACATTTCTCTTGGTTTCTTTTGCCACTCTATTTTATTCATAGGATCTTGCAAGTACCTTAAAGCATATCTTATTTATGGGAATAACTTTTTTCATCTTTTTGTTTCCTGCCACTAAGGGTGGATAAGAAATGAGGGGGACAAACATTTGTTAAGTTCCTGTGAAGTGTAGATGCTCTAAAATTTGCCTTTTATTAAAAGAGGTATGCATCCACTTTTGTGCAGGTAAATCTATATGTATATATTGTTTTACATGTGGATTGTAAGTGTGGATAGGTCTAAAGGAGTTATTCACTATTCAAGCTCCTTTGAGAGGTCTTGATATCTAACTTGGTATAGGAAAGTCTATGTGCAGCTCCTCTGAGAATTTTAATACCCTCTGCATGTATAGAGATTATCCAAGGTTATTCTTCTGGCTTCTAGATCTTCATGCATGATCCAAGATTTGTCTATCCCTATCCTGAGCAAATGTGTGTTGATACATCAAGATTCATCTGCCTCCTTGCTTTCTATTTATGCATTATTACATTTCCCACCTCTGTCATAATGCATGCACTCCATGTATCCAACCAGCCCACATGAAGCCATGTATGTCCCACAACCCCTTCTCCCAAGGAAGATTCTGTGAAGAGTCCTTGGCACCCTCTCTTCGTGGCCACCCCCACTCCCCACTTTCCATGCCAGGAGAGATCTAATTACACAGAAATTAGTACAGAGAAGGATCGTTTGCTTTTATGGCATCAGCACCAGGGCAGTTGTAAATCTGGAGCCACTGCTGCAGCCGCCCCTGGGCACTGTGCAGGCTATGGTAGGGGACTGCTCACCTCTATACCCTCTATGATCCTGGGCATCTACCCTGGCCAGGACCTGAGAACACTTTTGTGTACCCATCTCAACAGGAGTATGAAAGGGAAAGGGAAAGTTGTAGTCAATCAAAGGAAGACACATAGTAGGTGCTCAATAAGTGATTATTAAATGATTAAAGGCATAAATTTCAGCAATGCTAACCCTTAACCAACCACCTAAACCCAATGCCCAAAGAATGAACATTCCTAGGAAATTTTATCTCAAAAATGCCAAGCTCTTACTGGCAGTCTTCCCCTTTTCTTTTTTCTGTTTTTTTTTTCTTTCTCCACTCACCTTTTTTTTTGGATATGGTCTCAGTATGTTCCCTACTAGCTCAAACCTGTGATCCCACTGCCTCAGCCTCCCAGAGAGCTGAGATTACAGGTGTGGGCCCATATACCTGGCCCTCATTTTTTTATGATCCCAGATAAACCATGTAGGGCAATCAGTCATCTTAGCTTCTATATTAGAGAACTTGAACTTCTTAGGCAGCAACAAAATAGTGAAGATAGACCAGGTTCAGATCTTGATTTTTCTGTTAACCAGCCAAATGACCTTGAGTACACCTCCCCCAGTCTGAGCCTTGTTGTCCTCACCTGGAAAATGCTGATCATGAAACCTACCTCCCAGCTTGGGAGACATCAATGAGAAAGCACAAGACCAATAGGAAGGTAGTTCACTAATCATTGTTATCACTGTTAATATCTTATTAGCTAAACTCTTAACTTCCCCATTGCTACTACATCTTCTCTCTCATCCTTCACTCACTCAACCTCTATTCAAGTGCCATCATGTCCTCTATATACAAGATACACAGACAGGCTGTGCTCAACTGCAAATGAGTGTTTCTTATGTGAAGAGTCTCATCAGAAGTGTTTCACTCATGGCCGATCTATTTTGGAAAATTTGGATCATCACTGTTTTCATGAAAGGAATGAATTTGTTCTTTGAGATCCTGGGGAGGTCTAGTTGTAAATAATGGGAAAAATTAAAGGGATATAGGGAATTAGGAGAGAGCACAAGGTTTGACCACATCCCAGAGCAAGTTCAAAGGGTCCTTTGGAAGAATAACAGAAACCAAATGTCCAGGCTCCCAATTTCTTGCCAATACAGCCCCTAAACCCAAAGACCTTTCCTATTTTGATGCCAAGAATCAAAATCCAAGGCACTTAGCCAAAAATTCCTGAATTTACTCCGGTTCAGATAACCCTGGAAAGTTTGAAGTGGTGCGTAGATCAGGAAGGGATATGGCAAACTAAAGGGGCGGGGTGCACCCTTTCCCCCAGCCCCAACCTGCCTAGATCTCTAAGCACCATTTCGGCAGGACTCCTGCACTTGCAGAGGCAGAAACCAGCAAGAGGAAGCTGAGGGACATCCTCCGTGACCAGCCTCTCACCCCCTGATCTGCGTCCCAGGGAGGATGAGGATTTGGCGTGAAGGGCAGAGAGGAGTGGGGGGATCTCTGGCCCCCGCCTACCCCACCCCCCAACCCCAACTCAGGCTGCAGTCTCTCCTCGTTGTAGCAGAGCGAGAGCAAAGGGACGGGCAGTAAAGATGAGTGATGGCGCGGAGACAAGCAGAAATACACCATCATGAAAATGCTAATGACTCCTTGCTCTCTTTCTTTATGGTTGGAGTAATACAGACTTCAATCATAAAAACAATCTCCCAACATTTTAATGGGCTCCATCATGCCCACACTTGTCGGTATATTTGAAGAATAAATCACCCTCCCCGCTCGGAATGAATTCGCTGTCAAACTGGGCTCCCTCAGAGAAAATGGATGGGGAGAGAGGATGGAGGTGTTTTTTTTTTTTTTTGGTGTGGGGGGGTCCTCCTTCCAACTCCCTCCTAAACCGGATTGCTGTGCGAGTTGCCTGGATTCTGAGTGGGAGAAGGGTGATCGGAAATTAGACAAGATGAGCTTGAAGAGAGGGTTTGGGGATAGAGAATGAGCTCCATACAGAGAAGCCACCTCTTGGACAGACTTGAAAGAGTAAAAGGGGCAGGAACAGTGGCGACATTGAAGGAAGGGGCAAAATCCTGACACTGACGGAGAGAATGCAAAGAAGATGCAAAGCATGCGTTATTTTCTGTGTTTTCTTTCAGATTGGGCCCTAGGCTGGAACGCAGACGGAAAAGGGAAAAGTTCGAGAGCTCTGCTTTGACGAAAGGGGAAGACAGGGCAAGAAGCGAGCCCAGGAGTTTCAGCTCTAAGCTTGCAAGTTTCAGCACAATAAGCCACAGGTCTGCACTGCTTAGCAGGGCCTCAGAGTCCCGTGTAATGCTCATTTCCATACAGGTGTCTGTCAACCAATGAAAACTTGGGATGCGCATGCTGCGAGCAACCAATCCCATTTAAGAATGAGCCAAACTGGCAGGTTTAATTGCGTCTTGGTTGGTTGTGATGTTGCTAGGCAGAAGTCAAGTCGGGGAGATCGACGCAGCCGAGACTGAAGAAACAGGTGAATATGAAAATATCTAGAGACACCGAACCCCTCCCCCGCCAAGCTCTTTCATTCCGAAAGGATTGATGAGGTCAGAGGAATGACTCCCCCCCCCCTTTTTTTTAGTCGGTACCAGGGATCGAACTCATGACCACATGCTTGCAAGGCAGGCGCTTTTATGCCACGGAGCTAAATCCCCAGCCCCAGACTCTCCGTTTTTCTCTATAGTGGAATAGAGTCAAGTAGTTAGCATTGCCCACACCCGAATCCTTTAGAGAAATCTGGCTACTTCGAGGGTCTTCTAATCCGGAAAAGCCCCAATGGAGGTATTTTAACCTCACTCTGGTTCTTCCTGAAGCCAATCCTCGAGCCTGTAGCTCAGGCCATAGCTTAAGGCCAATATTCTCTACAATACTCAGAAGTGGAGAAATCGTGACCCATGCTTTCCATTCATACCTCAAGACTCAAAAGAGCAAGAGAGATCTCATCTGGCCGCCCTACCAAGTTCCAAGAGTGCCCTGCAGACCCTCGGAGGAGAGATCTGAACCCCACACCCAAAGGTCTGTGGAGTGGTATTCCCAGACCTGCAGCTTTGGAACCCTTATTTGCATCTAGTCTGCATAGAGCTCACCTGTGCCAGTCGCTCCCCAGCCTCAGCTCCTGTGGTTCCCCCCCTCCGCCTGGCTCGCTCCCCACGCCGACCCCTCGTTCGCGCCCACCCTACCCCGGCGCCACCCCGCCTGCAGCCCCCTCTGCTGGCCAACAGCGTCCGGAGCTTCTCGCAGCTCCGGAGTCACAGTCTCCGAGGAGCCCGGGGGGACCGTGGCGAGAGAGGTGGGGGCTGCCGCCGGGAGCTGCAAAGCCCGAAGCCGAGGGTCTGAACTAGACCGTCCACGAACAATATGCCACCATTTAAATCTGAACGTGCGCCAGCCGCCGATTGTGATGTTAATTCGCCCATGATTTAAGGGGGCGGGCCGGCGGGGGGAAGCTGGCCGCCTCTCTGTCAAAGTGCTGTCCGGGGGCTTAATATTTGTAATTGAAGCTGATGAGGACTCCGTCTCTGTTTCTACTGATAAAAAAAAAAAAAAGGCAGGGAGGGAAAAGGAGCAACTAAATTATGGGGCCGGGAGAAAAGCATGATTAATCAAAGGTTTGAACTGTCGCCGTGTTCGAGGCCCAGTAAATCTCGTCCGCCGGGGCCTGCGGAGGCCGGAGGATAAATCTCAACCGCTGGGTCGGTGTTTGCCACCCCTTTCTGTTTGCCTCTCGGTTCGCACGTCAATTAACTCGATAATTGGATTTGAAGAGATGTCAGGAGATTATTGAGGGGGAGCCAGGAGGAATACATGTGGAGAAGGGGTCTAGAGGAGGCGAAAGCCGGCGGGGTCAGCTCGCCGAGGGGACCGGATGAGGGCGCCTCGCCCTCCGCCGCAGTTTGCAGCCCAGCTCTCCGCGCTCCGTTCTCCCCAACAGGCCTTCTCAGATCCTCGAAGTTCTACCTGGAGTCACTGCCGATTCCTTCCCCCGTTTTGCACCTCTTTTAAAGCTAATGAGTGTATCTGCGTGAATTCATTTGCAAGTGTTTGTATGTTGCTTTGTAAAGGAGGTTTTACTGTTCCTGGGTTCCCTGTGAGTCCCTGGTTCACCCAACCGGACCCAGTGCCCCGCTATACTGGGAGTTCCCAGGAGGCTGAGATCAAGACCTCTCTTTGAATCCTTACCTCCAGAAGTCAGAACATAACCGTTTCCTTCACCAACCATCCCTCCCCACCTCAAATTTGCAAACACACCACACACACACACACACACACACACACACACACACACGGAATCAAAACTACCTTCTGCTTAAGGAAAATACAGTGTTCCTTTACAAATTCATCACATACACAGGCATACTGACCTCTGGCCACCAGTCGCCTTGGCCCATATAGAAAAATATGCCTCAGAAAGCCCTTCAACAAGCACAGGTGGAGTCAGAAAGAAAAGAGAGGGAGGAAGGTGGGGAGAAAAAGAGGGAAGAAAGGAAGGAAGGAAGGAAGGTCACAGTAAACTTATTTTAATATTTGGAGACATAAGAAAGAGACAGAGGTTGATTTTGAGGGCTTTACCCTCTGGTCTCTAGAACTGTATGCAAGGATGAAGGTTGAGAGTAGGGGAAAGCTTACAAGAGAACGAAGCAAATAATTCTGGAAAGTGACAAGATGAAATTGGTGACCAAGGAAGGTGGTAAAGGCAGGTACACAAGCTGACCTGCCAGGCTGCCCAATAGTAAGAAAGGTCCTTAGGGGAGGCCAGACAGACCACACAGGCACACAGGAAACAGACACAGGAGACTAAAGAGGGAGAGCAGAGTCAAATAACAGCACAACCAACACAACAAAGCCATTTCTATTTAAGCACACCTATTTAAAACAATGGCAGATGCCAGCTAGCTATGCACGCTTGTTCGGGTAATTATCCTTTGTTCACATATGTGGGAGGTAAAATCCTCCCTATTAAAGGGCAAAGTGGAAGACTTAAGCAGTTTTGGTTTCTGTGTGGAACTGCATTAAAGGAGTCAGCCTTTGCTTGCTCTCTTTTTTTCCTGGTCTCAGTTTCCTAAAGACATTGATTGAGCTCCACACTCAGAAAGGAATTGGACCCCTCATCTATCTTTTAGTCATAACCTGCTTTTGGTTATGTGCTATCCAAATTGACTCAAACTCAAGCATTCCATACACTAGGAAATATTTTTATTCAAACCTAGGAATCAAGGGTTGGATCACATGAAGAAATCAGAACCAGCATCTTTCTCTTTATGTTCCCCATCAGCCAAGCTTTTCATGAATCCATCAATCTTAATACGTTACCTCTCAAAAAAGAGTACCTGCTAGACATGTAATGCACACCTGTAATCCTAGCACTCTGGCAGGCAAAGACAGGAGAATTACAAGGAACACAAATTCAAACCCAGCCTAGGCAATTTAATGAGACCCTGTCTCAAAACATAAGCAAGTTTGCTGGGTTCAAACCCTAGTACTGCAGGAAGAAAAAAACTACTCAACATCACAAGCTGCCCCTGATACCACAAGGAGATAAAAGATGAGATTTAGGATATTGCCACTAGATTGAGGCAGCCAAGTTGGATGGAAAGAGCATTTGACTTGAATTCAGAAGACAGATTTCTGAAGACCAGAGCTGAAATCACTCCTGCAGGTCACACCGTGAGTGAATGGCAGGGCCAACTCAAGAATGTAGGCCTTTATTTGCCTAATTTATTGCATAGGTAGCACAGTATGGAATCAAACTTCTTGAGTTCTAATGTTACCTCCACTACTAGCTGTGCCTCATTTTCCTCATCTGTAAAATAGAGATAGTAATAGCACCTCCTTTATAGTTGAGGTTAGGATTTAGATAATTCATGTAAAAATCATAATGGCTAGCACATAATAAGTATTCAGTAATAACTTTTTATTATGATGAACATAGTTCTCATAGCTGACCAACCTCAGTGACATGACTGACAAAAGTATTCACCAATGCTTATAAACTACTTTGTGATTTAACCAACAAGCCCTGTGGAAAGGAAGGAATATTTCTGTGAGAAGTCAAAAGGCTCTGTTTTAGTGGCTCTAAAGACCACTTCTTAGCTGGGTGCAGTGCTGCACACCTGTAATCCCAGGTACTCCAGAACCTAAAGCAGGAGGATCACAAGTTTGAGACCAGCCTGGGTGACTTAGTGAGAGACTCTGTCTCAAAATTTTTTAAAAAGAACTGGCATGTAAGTCAATGAGAAAGCACTTGCCTAGCATCCCTAATGAGTTGAATTCAATCCCCATTACCAAAAAAAGAAAAAGACCACTTCTTATACCTTCAAGTCTGACAGATTTAGGCTCATATAGAAAGGGTATGCCTGAATCGCTATACCAAGTGGCTTATTACTCAGTTGTTTCATTCACTAATTCATTCATCAAATACCTATTTAAAAAACATCAGAGATTTCCAGGAAGATGGTGGAGTGGTGAAAAGCAGAGAAATGGCCTATCTGAGATTTGGTGTCCTGACAGTGGAATACAGCAACCTAAGGAAGAGAAGGAGGAGGGAAGTAGATCCCTGGAACCCAGCAAGAATCTGAAGTGAGAAATGAAGCCAACATAGAAAGCAAAGACAGAGAACTTAACTCAGAAGGAGGAGGTGCCAAGTTGCCCTTTGAGCCCTCACTAACTGTGTGAGACCTGCAGATACATGGTGACTACAGGCAACTCCAGAGGCCTCCACGGAGAAACACACCAGTGAACAGAGAGCATTGGACACAGCAGACTGCAGTGGCTGGTGAGTTATTCAGGTTCAGATACCCCCAGGAGAGGGCAATTGGCCAGGAGATGTATTGGATAGGAACCAACTGAGCTGGAACTCAGAGCAGCTGCAGGCCAGCTCCATCTAGCAGCTCCCAGTGTTAGAGTGAAACAGAGCCGAGTTCAAGTTAGCAAAATGAAGAACTGAGTTCAAGCCAATAGGAGGCACACAGAGTGTTACAGGCTGAACAAATCAGATTCCAGCCTCACAGCCAAAAAACTAGCCTGAACATCAGTGGAATTCAAAGTGCAGGTTCGCTAGTTATTATCCACTGCCCTGCCATAAATCTATGGCTGGTTTTCTGAGATTGATCAACACAGATTTGGACTCTGTCTGCTCACTCTGTCTACCAGTGACAGTAGAGATATGCCTTGAATTAGACTTTTTTTTTTCTTTTTTTCTCTTTTCTTGTTTTTCTGGCAGTTTTTTGTTTGTTTTTGTTTGGGTTGGGTTTTTTGTTGTTTTGTGGGGGATTTCTGTTTGTTTGTTTGTTTGGTTGGTTGGTTGGTTGGTTTTTTTTGGTACCAGGGATCAAACTCATAACCTCACACTTGTCAGACAGGCACTTGTGCTGCTGAGCTAAACCCCTAGAGCCTGTTTTCTATTTTTTGATTGTCCTTATTTTTAGGTGAGTGTGAACATTGTTTCTAGATGGTGTTGCTGTTGTCCTGTTCTTCTTTATATTTCTTCCTTCTCTCTTTTCCTCCTGTCTTCTTTATCAGTTTCCCAAAGTTTAAGTAATCTTCATCCACCCTTGCTTCTCATCTTGTCCCCTTCTTCTAATTCTCTATTTTCTGCCTGTCCCCTTTTAAATTTTCTCCCCAAGGATAAAATCACCATGCTGTGGGTATAATTACTGTATAGAATTTTCTGGTTTGCCTTAGATTTTGTTATATAACCACAAATCTAGTTCATATGGTTAAAGGTGGTAAATTAATAGTTGCAACAGTTTGTCATTTTCTAGGGTGTGTTTGATGCTATTGTTATTGCTGATTGTATTACTTTACCCAAAGTGATATAATTGTTCTAATCAGTTGTTCTTCCTGGTATGCCAAGACTGAGATTGTCTAAGAGTTACAAAAAGTATCAGATATTGGGGCCATGGCATATTGGGGCCAGGCTCAGAAACTGCAGAAAGTGTTGGGGCACCCCACAAACCTCATCTTCAGATACTTGCAGAACAGATCCTGGATTCAGGTGTGGCTCTATGAGCAAGTGAATACACAGGTAGAGGGGCTATATTGTTGTTTCTGATGAATCAATGAACTACATATTAGATAATGCAAAAGAAATTCATTTTAAAACAGTCAAGAAAACAACTGGGCTGGATCATGCTGAAAGGAGATAGTATTACTCTGCTACAGAGTGTCTCCAACTAAGCCAAGCATGGTGACACATATCTGTGATCCCAGCATTTGGGAGGCTAAGGCAGAAGGACCACCATGAGTTTGAGGCCAGCCTGGGCTACAAAGCTAGATCCTGTCTCAAAAAAACAAAAACGAAAATAAAAAGTGCCTCTAACTAGAAATGACCAATGAATTAAGAATCCAGCAGTGAAATGAGGTGGTCACAAGGGCAATTATGGTAATATGTGAAAAATGCAGCCATTTAAGTGGTTTGCCCTGGGAGTGTTTGTAAAACATTTGTTCATATTGTTTTGATTACCCTTATGTTATTACTGGGTGGCAATAAATGTTGCAAGGTTGTTTTATTAAATTTTTAAAAAAGCATCATGGTTCATCTCTCCATCAAACCTATATTGAAGTCCCATTATGTGCTCAACATTTTAACAGGCAGTCATGAAGCCATGAGCCTTTCACATTATTAGCTGTTCTAGATATATATATATATATATATATATATATATATATATATACATATATCAGTTAAATGATTGTGAAATATGTCACATGGTTCTGGGTGTGGCTGAGGTGATTTACTGAAGATGAAAAAGTAGGCTTGTTACTTGAATGAAATAAAAAGAGCACAAAGAAGTTCACTTCTGTTTCTTTAGAGGAGCTCTAGTCTTCACTTTCACCTTGGAGATCATCTCCTGGCTTCTGGCACAGACCCTTCAGTCTTCTATTGCTGGCCCTTTGGCCTCTAGCAAGACTCACACAGCATAACAACCACTGTTAGATTCCTGTCATCTTGTTTTGAAAGCCTATATTGTTATGGTTTGGGGTTTTTTGTTGTTGTAGTAATTGTTGTTTGTCTCTTGTTTCTTGTTTTTCTTTTCTGTGTTTTTTTTCTCTTTGAAATAAAATTAAAAATAAAAAAGACTCACAAGGACACTACACTGAGCTCCAGGTCTTACATTGGAGCTGTTGATCTCCAACATGCAGCCCTTTTGTCCCCTTTCATACCTGACTCTGCAGTCATTGTAAGTCAGTCTTGCAAATTCATTTATATATGAGGTTTTTTTTTGGTTTTTTTTTTTGAGACAGTATTACTATGTAGTTCAGGCTGGCCTTGAACTCACTATGTAGCCCAGGCTGGTTTGCTAGCTTGAACTTGTGATGATCCTCCTGTCTTGGTCCCCCAGGTACAAGGATTACAGCAGTGTGCCACCACATGTGGCTTCTTATATATTTGTATCTAGCATTAAATCTTGCATAATATATATGCATATATATATACACATATATATATATGTGTGTGTGTGTATATATATATATATATATATATATATATATATAATCCCAGCATTGGGAGGCTGAGGCAGAAGGATCCTTGCAAGTTTGAGACCAGCCTGGGCTACAAAGCAAGCTCAAGGCCAGCCTGAACTGCATATCAAGACTCTGTATCAAGACAAAAAAAAAAAAAAGACCAGGGGTTTAGCTCTGCGGCATAAGCGCCTGCTTTCCAAGCGCACAGTTGTGAGTTTGATCCCTGGTAAAAAAAAAAAAAAAAAGACAAAAAAAAATATATATGTGGAATCTAGCACAGCTGATGCACAGTGGAAACTTCATACATGTATATTAAATGAACACATAAATACCATGGGAAATGGAAGAGAATTATAGTTCCTATCTTTAATAAGCTTAAATTCTCAGGGAAAAAAAAACTTGTACACATGAAAGAGAAAGGCAATAATGTAAGACAGTGAACATATTAGGACTGTGTTAAATAAACTCTAGGTGACACAGACTAGAAAAGAACTCAAGGGAAGAGGGATGTAGTGAACAAGGATGCTAACACAGAAGGTGTGGGCCTAAAATAGAATTTGGAATGACTGAGAAAGAGGGAGGAGAGAATTCTAGACGCAGTGGTAGCAAGAGTGACAGCATGTGGCAAGAACCTGTATATGTTCAGAGACTAAAACAACCTAACGAAAGGGTCAGTCTCTGTGCCAGAAAGTCAGGATCCATATGTGCTTAGAAAATTGTCTCTCTAACTGTGCTCCTGCTCACCAATAAATTATATTTAGATTTTTCTATTTTTTCAGATTATTCATACATTTTTTTTCCTCTGTCATAACTTGAAAGCCAAGAATCAAAACAGTAACCAGCTGCTACTCTCAGCAAAATAAACACATTGTAAAAGCAATTACACTATTATCATTTCTCATTTTTTTGTATGCAAAATAACTTCCTCTTCCTCTTTCCCCCACATGGCTCTAGCCTGAACTGGGATTATTGACGCCTTGATTATTGTTGTCTCATTTATAAACTCATTTTTTTCACTACTGGGGATTGAAAGTAGGGCCTTTGTACTGAACTACATACCCAGACATCTTTTATTTTTATTTTGAGATGTGGTCTTATTAAGTCTCCAAATTGCCCAGGGAGAATTTGAACCCCTAATCCTCCTTGCTTGGCCTCCCAGTGTACTAGTATTACAGGTGTGTACCCACCTGTATATACACATACTTCCTCCTAGACACATCCCTACCAGCCTTACAAACAATGGTAGTGAATGAGAAGGAAACCAATGTGAATCGAGGTAATCAAGGTAATGGTCACTAAATGTCCAGTGCTTTGAATATTTTAGTTTATTTAATTCTAAACATAGCTGTCTTATTTGAGTACTACAATTCCTATTTTATAAGGAAGCTTATAAAGGGGCTACCAAGGTTCAAAGAAAAGCAAGTAAATATCAGAACCAGGTCTGTATGATATCAGAGTTCATGCCCTTACACCTGGCCAGAGGGACTCTATCCAGTGAGCATATTTTAGAAAGTGGCCTCTCCTCTTTCTCCTCCTCCTCTTTGCCTCCTTCTCTTCCTTCTCCTTCTCCTCCCTACCTGACTGTTGATAATTTAAAGCCAAGTGGATGGGCCTACCCAGAGCTCACGCCTCCCTCTCCTGGACCATTCTCCAGACTTCTCATTTCCGGTGCCTCTGAGCACAGACTGAGCTGCTGGGTCCCAGCCCCAGAGCGGTGGCTTGGAGAGTGGATGGCATGCAGATGTGTGGCTGCACAGAACCAGGACAAGGATGAAAACCAAGCGCTGGGGATTTAGCTCAGCAGCATAAGCGCCTGTCCTCCATCAAGTGGTTGTGAGTTCGATCCCTAATACCGGTAAAAAAAAAAAAAATTACCTACCTCAAAAATGAAAACCAGAGAGTCATACAAGAGGTGGGAGGGATCCCAGGATTCTAAATATAAATCTTCCAGTTGACATGAATATGCCTGTCAAGAAGCTAGAACATGTTTTCTTTAACAGTTTCTCAGTTTGAATTAATAGATTTTATATATTTGAAAATTTGGTATCTAGGCCTATATTTTATGCTCTGGGCCCTACAAATATTGGGGATGGTCCTACTTATCTCAAGCAACACTCTGACTCTTTTCCTTCTATTTTTTCTTTTGTGTCCTTCATGGCTAGACAGACCCAGACTTGCCCACCAAGCAATGCTCTTCATCCTTAGTGTTTCCCAAAGCCATCTTTCACCTGAAACTTCTTCACCTTACTACCAAAGGAGAGGTGGATTTCTTCTCCTCGCTCTTTCTCAGCTGCCATGACCTCAGCTCTTCCTGACCTGAAAGGATGTAACGGAGTTTCGCTGCATACCTGCAGTCATTTGTCTGTCCTGTCACTCTTCAGTCTTTTATGCTTGGGAATCTTCAGTCTGCTTTAGCTCCTCATGAGCGGCTCATGTGAGCCACAACTTCTCCTAACCTTGGTGAAAAGATACTGAGGAAAAGCCCTGTTAGTTAAGTTCCCAATCATATACCCAAAGCAGGGCAAGGTCAGAAAAATAAGAACAGAAACAAGAATATCTAGATGGAGATTTCAATTTCATTCAGTGGGAAGGAAAATGGAGGCATTAGAGTCCAGAAAAAAGGTTAGACAAATGAAGGATCATTGACTACAGGATCAAGTTTAGAGGAAGGGCATCTGAGAGATGAGGCTCCTAAGTTAGGAAGCCTGTGGGGAGTGGCTCCTAGAATTTGGAGATGAAAGGGGACCAGGCTAGGACAGTCAGGAAACAGCATCACCAGAGACCCAGGCCAGAAAGTGTGTACTGTCTCCCCTTCTTTCTTCTTCATCCCCCACAACACTGAGACCTGTCAATTCTTCCTTCTAAGCATCTCTGAGCTCAACCCACTTATCTCCATCCCAATCATCAACCTGAAGCTCAGGCTACCACCATCTCCCACCTGGATTATGATAACAGATTCCTTATTGCTCACTGTGTGCTGACTGTTGTGTACCCCACTCCCCTGCCCCCCACACGCACACCAGAGCTAGAATGATCTTTCTAAAATGCAAATCGGATGCTAAGTGTAGCTCAGTGATAGAGCATTTGCATAGTATATACTGTATAGACATTCCTCATTTAACAACCAAGCCGAATTAGCTGAATAGAGTTCAGTTCACACAGCTACTTCCTTAATTGAATTGGGTCACTAAATGAGGAATTGTATTTAGCATGTACATGACAATATTCAGAACAAAGAAATGGTCAAATGAAACACTAACTTGATGACTTTGCTTTTATTTGCGTAACTCTTTCATCCATTACTGTAATGTCTAACAACATAAAACTACAGCACTGTACAGCAAAAATTACAGTATTGTACAATAGAAGAAACCACTGTAAGGCCACACTACTGCTCACGTTCTTGCAACCTCAGGCTGAATTCCAGTGGTAAGTTGGAACAGCAGGTCATAACCCGAAAGAGCACACCTCGGTATTATGTCTGAACAGTCATTAAACAGGTAGATCATTAAGCAGGAACATCTGTATGAGGCCAAACTCTGCAAAACAAAAACCAAAACAATCCGAACCTTTCCCTCCCCTACTAAGATGACACTTTTCTGTCTTAGCTGGTGCTTAAGACCTTTCAGGATGTAGCCACCAACACTTAGTCTCCTCTACACCCCGCATCCAGCCACACTCCTTACCTGTTCATTCTTTTTTTTTTTTTTTTTTTAATCGGTACCAGGGATAGAACTCACAACTGCCTCCTTGCAAGGCAGGCACTTATGCCCACTGAACTAAATCCCCAGCCCTCACCTGTTCATTCTAACCACACAGAACTACTGTGCTTTGGGCAGGGGTTTAGCTCAGTAATACAAACGCCTGCCTGGAAAGAGCAAGGTTGTGAGTGCGATCTGCGTTACCAAAAAAAAAAAAAAAAACTACTGTCCTTTGTATGAGACCACTTACTTCCCTCACTGTCAGGACTTTGTACTCATTACTTCTCCAAAGGACATCCTTCCGTTCTCTCCCCACGCAGATGCCTGCAGAGTTTCATAAACATCACTTCTGCCTTCCTTGATGTCTCTAAATGAGGTCTTCCTTAACCACCACTTCTCAGGATTAGGGTACACCCAGACTCACCCCTTTCTACACTGCTGTACTGGTTCTAAACTGTTTGCCTAAATCTTTGTATCCTTTGTGACTTAAACTTTTTAAGGACACAGATTCTATCTTATTCACTGTTCAATCATTCACAGAATTTCCATTGAGAGTTATAAGTGCCAAGCACTATTCTAAATACTAGGGATATAGTAGTGAACAAGGTCACTGCCTTAGGAGAGCTTCTCTTCCATTAAGGAAAAATAAAAATAAAACTATGGCAAATGCTAAGAAGAAAAATAAAGGAATTTAGAAGCAAGGGTGAAGTAGGCATGATGGAACACGTCTGTAATCCCTGCATTAGGAGAGGCTGAAGCAGCAGGATCTCGAGTTTGGCATTTAGCAAGTTGGCAAGTCCTTGTCCCCAAAACAAATAAATAAATAGATTAAGGATGTAATCTAAAGTGAAGGTCCTTGGACTCAGTTCACAGTATCACATAAAATAAATGGGGGGGGGGGCAAGGATTTAGCTCAGTGGTGTAAGTGCCTGCCTGCCAGGCACAAGATCATGAGTTCGATCCCCAGTATAAAAAAAAAAAAAAAGTGTGGGGAAGGGCAGGAACAGTGGTATACACCTGTAGTCTTGGCTACTCAGGAGGCCAAGACAGGAGAATTGCTTGAATCCAGGAGCTGGAGACCAGCCTAAGCAAAATAGTGAGACCTCATCTCACAAAAAATAAAATAAAAAGCAATTATTTAGATGACACTATAGGAAAAGACCTCTTTGGGTAGAGAGTATCTGAGTTAAGGACTAAAATAATCAAGGTATTACCTGGGGAAAGAATAGTCCAAGAACAAGGAACACTCAGTTTGGTGTATCTGAGAATCAGAAGAATCCTGTTGTAGCTGGACCCTGGGATTCTTTGCTCTGTGCGTATCATATGAGAAAACTGTTAGAAAGGTTTGTTTGGTTTGGTTTGGTGCTGGGGATTGAATTAATATTCTAATCTAGCCTTCCCACAGCCTGTTTTCCTTTTTCCTTTTCCCTGAGAGCCAAATAGTCAACAACTTCTTTCAATTCTTCTTTTTAATTATAACTCAAATCTATTTTTTTCCAATTTCATTGCTATCAAATAGAGAAAATCTTTATCACCTTCCTTCAGCGTACTGTAATTCTTACCCATTAAGTCCCATTATACAGCAAGAATGAAATAGAATCTAGACATGACACACACCTATAATCCCAGCACTACAGAGGCTGAGGCAGGAGATTACCAAAAATTTGAGGCCAACCTGCGCAACATAGTGCGTTCAAGACCAGTGTGCAATATGTAGCAAGACCAAAAAAAAAAGACGTAGAAAAAGTGTAAGTCTGACCATGTTACTCCCCTGTGGAATATCCTCTAACAGTTTCTCATTTCCTATAGAATAAAGTTCAAAGAATTTAATTCAAAGCCCCATGCATGCTAGATAAGCCTACCACTGAGCTACATCTCCACCTCCATAATGGGAGGTTTTAAGAAGTATGATCTAACCTAGAATTAAATTAACTACTAACTGTATGATAAGCAGACTGCAGGGAGCCCAGGTTGGAATCAAAGGGATCAGCTAGGAGGCTACTGCAGTGGACCTATAAAAGGTATCATGGGGCCAGGGCTTTAGCTCAGCAAAGTAAGCACCTGCCTGGCAAGCGTGAGGTCATGAGTTTGATCCTAAATACCAAAAAAAAAAAAAAAAAGAAAAAAGTAAAAGCTGTCATGGTTTTGGACCACATTAAATTTTGAAAGTGTCAAGGGGAAGGTGAATATATAATACATTTATATTCTAGAGTCTAGCTTGACATCTGACTAGGCATTCAATAAATATTTAATGAATGAAGAATTATTAATTAATCCAACTAAATGAGCACTCAGAACTAGAACTGAAAGCATCCATCCTTAGAATTTCTACTAAAATTCCAACCCTTCTGCATACTGGAAGTAGTAGCACAGGACTATTATGCTATCAATTATCTATTAACTAAAATATACAATGTATACATATTAATTGTTAATTCCTAAATCCACGGGGAGATGAAAAATATCCCAGTTGGAAAATGGAAAAAGGCATATATGACCAGGCACTTCACAGAAGAGGGATCATGAAAGGGCAATAAATATTGAAAGATGCTCAACTTCATTGATAATCCAAGAAATATAAATTCAAACCACTATGAAATTCCATCTTATACATTGACTAAATACCAATGTTGGCAAGCATAGGGTAGCCACCAAAACTCATGTACCTTGGTGGGCTTACATATTGGAAAAGAAATAAACTGGAAACACTGAAGACAATCTGACCCAGGGTATGCCAAGGAAGACCTACCACTGAGCTACACCCCCCAGCCCAGCAATATGTATGTATACCCTTGAAGAAACTCTTACCCATGTATACCAGAACACATATACAAAAAGGTTAAAAACAATACTGTTTAGAATGGCAAAAAGCTGAAAAAAGACCCAAATATTCATCAACAGAAACTTAATCAACAAATTGGTAGTCTATAATACATTAATGAAAATGAATAAAGGACAGCAGCCTATATTAACATGGATGAGCCTTAGAAACAAAATGGAACAAAAAGATCAAGTGGAAGAGGTCTACAAGCAACACTCTATGATTCTTACAGTGATTTTCAACAAGGATGGAGACTATAATCAATAACACAGTAATAATATGAAGATAACCCAGGAAATAAACATAAAACTCAGAGGTTACGATAGGAAAGAAGCATATAAGATCCCTCAATGGTACCGATAATTTTTTCTTAAATTGGAGGGTTGTATAATGAGTGTCCATTTTATTATTATGCTTCATAATTTATATAAAATGTCAACTCAGGGAAGGTAGGGATTTTTGTTTTGATTTATTCATACCTGTGTTCCCAGTACCAAATGCATATAATAGATGTTCAATACATATTTGTTAGATAAATGAGTACATATTATAATGTTATATGTATTCATTATATGAATCAAATATTTCTTTCTTTCTTTCTTTCTTTCTTTCTTTCTTTCTTTCTTTCTTTCTTTTGAAACAGGGTCCGGATGTATAGTCCAGGCTAGCCTCAAACTCTAGGTTTTTCTGCCTTAGCCTCTCAAGGGCTGGGATTACAGGAGCATACCACCACATCCAGCCTATATCTGATATATTTTAAAGAAGGAAAATATCAAGAGGCTGAAGCAGAGGATTGCTGTGAATTCCAGGCCAGCTTGGGTTACAAAGTGAATTCAAGGCCAGCCTGAACTACATAGAGACACTGTCTCAAAAAAAGCCTACTTTAATCAAGATGCCCCTTCATTATTCTAGATGTAAATCATACTGCTGTATCATCCTTATATGTATACATGTTACTCTTAGTGATTCTAAATTTATGAAGACAGAAGATTATATTCTCTCTTTTTTAGACTCATTCACAATATGTGGCCCAGCATGGAGGACCCTAGGACTGCTCTTCTTGAAAGAAGAGCAATTGTCTCCATTTTGGTTAAACTTGGCCCTATTTTTGTGCATCAGTGTGTGCAGAGCTGACTAAGATTTGTCTTTATCCCCTGAATTGACTTTTGGCACTGCAAATGGGTCTGGCCAAGGTGCTAATGTGTAGTCTTCAAAGCAATGGACAGGTCAGTGATGTCCTGCCTATAGCTCCCAAGTTGTATGTGTGAGCTAGGTTGAGTGAAGTCACACTGTTGGTTGGGATTGAGCCTAGACAATGAAACTGGTATCTCAAGGTATGATGATTACTCATCAAAACTGAAGCACTGATCCCAAAACACTAGATACCCTCCCAGTCTCCTATATACAAATTACTCTTTCTGCATCTCTCTCTCTCTCTCTCTCTCTCTCTCTCTCTCTCTCTTTCTTTCTCCATATTGCAGAGGTGATTTTAGACCTCCTATCTAGCCCAGCTTACAGCACTCACATACTTCCCACCTTTCTGTCACTCATCCCTGAGCCACTCCTCTCTTCATGAATTAGTAAAACCCAGGTTCAGCCCTGGGTCGAGGCCTTTGTTCTGGTCAGCCATTATTCAGATTGGATTTAGGACCCCCTTGGCT
This sequence comes from Hydrochoerus hydrochaeris, assembly GCA_004027455.1. Lineage (NCBI taxonomy): Eukaryota > Metazoa > Chordata > Mammalia > Rodentia > Hydrochaeridae > Hydrochoerus > Hydrochoerus hydrochaeris. The sequence goes on from PVLA01000711.1 coordinate 241,974, forward strand.
TCACACCATTTTAGATATGTATTTGTGTCTTTATTTGCACCATGGGTTGCACTGGAAGTGGTTGATTGGAATTAACTTGATAGAATTCCAATAACTTTCCCCTGGGGTTACAAATTTAAACTTCATTGAACTGTGACAAGGTGAGAGAAGGGCTCAAAATCACATAATTAACAGTACCCTCAAATCTAGACTTTAGACACTTAACTTGCTGTCCTTAGCTCTTTACAACATACCACCTGGACTTTTATTTTCTATTTTGTCTGTATGTTTTGCTTGACATCTTTCAATGACAAGTACTAAATCTGTTTATAGAGCTTAATTGTAGTGCCTATGTAAATATATGGGACATGTACAAATTCCTCATACAAATTCAAACGCATTTGCCAGGCATGGTGTGCTAGGACTAAGGATGTGAGTACTAGGGTGGGTGGTCTGGATAAAATATAAGAAACAGAAAGAAGTCTGCTGATATCACTGCTTGTTGCTTGCTGCTTTTGTTTCCTCTGCCTCCCATGAACTGTTTCTCCACACCATGCCCCTCTGCCTGCCTGGAGCCAACTGATTATGGACTGAAACCTCTACAAACTCTGAGTCAAAACAGACCTTTCCTCGTTTAACTTTGGATGTTGGGTATTTTGTCTCAGCAATGAGAACAGAAACCAAAACAACAAGGCACAATAGAAAAGCCATGAGTCAATGCTCACCAACCTAGGAGTTTGAAATTAATGAAAACAGGTTCAGTGGTACTTTCACCTATAATCTCAGTACTCTGGAAGATAGAGACAGGAGGATTGTGAGTTTGAGGTCAGCCTGGGTTACAGAGTGAGATCTTCTAAAAAAAAAAAAAATACAAAGAAATCAACAATCACAAAGAGGGATTGGTAGCTTAGTGGTTGATCACCTTACTTAGCTGATCCACCTAACTAAGGTGATCCTGGGTTCCATCCCCAGCACAAAAGGAAAAAAAAAATTACAAATAGAGGAAAGAACTGTCCTTATTGGATGTAAAGGAACCACTTCAACTTGTAGGAGAAATTGAATCCAGGAAAGTTAATGCCGACAAGAACCTCAAGGATTACCTACTTCTCCCTGACTTTTCCTAAATGAGAAAGCTGGAGCATTTAGAGGAATAATTTGCATACTTTCTCTACTACTTAGTAATGGAGCTAGGAGTAGACTCAAAGTCTCCACATCCAAGACAGCTGTTCATTCCACACCATATGTTGGCAACATGTACAGCTAGCAAGACACATTATAAAGTAACCTTATCCAAAGCCATCAGGAATGAAAAACAAATTACTCAAACCCTTACTTTTTTCTGACAATGTTTTTTTTTTAAAATAATTGTGTGCATGTATGGGGTACAATGTGATGTTTTGATCTATGTATACATTACAGAAAGATTCAATGCTGCTAATTAACATATCCATCACCTCACTGATTTATTTTGTCGTGTATGGTAAGAAAATTAAAAATCTATTTTGGCAATTGTGAAATATCCAATACATTAACAGTGGTTAACACGCAGTGTAAAAGATCGCTAAAACTTATTCCTCCAGTTTAACTGTGTAGCCTTCTTCCCTTTCCCCATCTTTTCTCCTTCCCCTACTCCCATCCCACAATATTATTTTCCTCTTTCTTTGTATTTCTCTGTGTCCTAGTCACTATCTCTTTTAAATCCCTTTTAAGTTTCTTCCTGTGAAACTCTCGGAGTTTCAAACTAAAATGTAGTATGTCTGCATAATTCATTCATTCTTGCTTGCTTGCTTGCTTTTCTTCTCAAAACTGTTTCCTGTCCAAAGGCAAACATGTACAATCAAAACTCTTTCACGGTGACCTTTGGGGTAAAGAACATTTGAAATTTCTATATGAGAGATGCTGACACTCCCTCCTAACCCATCCAGTCAATTAAAATGAGTCTGTGGCCCCCCTGAGGGTTTGTTAACCAACCCAAGGAAAGAAAAGATCAATCTCATTTCCTCCTCACTACCATGCAGGGAAGCTGCTAACCAGTCAGGAACTGCCACTGGCAGTCATTAGAAAAACTGGCCAATCAGGCCAACCTTGTTACATGGCCTGGTAGGAAAAGAAAGGAATTGATTGGTGAAGCTAGTTCTGACTCCACACCCTTTCCTTCCTGGACCCAGTTTCCCTTAGTGAAGTGCAGAAAGGACCTTTCCCCAAACCTGTAGTTTATAAGATCCCTAGACCCTCAGCTAATTTTGGATCATCTTTTTGCCTTCAAATTGTCCCCTCCCTCACAAACTTCTATCTACTTCCTATATCACTGCTCTGCTACCAAAGTAATTTCTTGTTTCAAACCTTGTTAGAATAGCACCTAGGGTTCTCAGCCTCTCCACAGAGCTCTACTCACCAATATGCCAAATAACTTGTTCTGCATGATTTATGTGAGTGAAAAAGTTCTAAGTTATAGCTGATTCTCAGGCATTACCAACAAAGGACCTTGCAATGAACAGTCTCTAGGGAGCAGTGCAGAACTGAACTGCAAAGCTCCTAAATGTAATAATAGTGATGATGATAACCAGGTGTGGTGGCTCATGCCTGTAATCCCAGCACTCAGGAGTCTGAGGCAGGAGGATTGTTGCGAGTTCCAGACCAGCCTGGGCTACAAAGTGAGCTCAAGGCCAGCCTGAACTGCATAGTGAGGCCCTGTCTCAAAAAAAAAAAAAAAAAAAAAAAAATAGTGACGATGATGATGCTAATAATGACAATTGTGATGCTAATAATTGGATTTTTACTGGATACCAAGTACCTTGCTAAAAACCTTATTATATTATCATCCCAATATTGGCTGTAAAGTAAAAAGTGTTTCATTCCCGATTTACTTAAAACAGCAAATTTACTTAGAAGGGTTAAGTAACCTGCTCAAGGTCATAGATTTTGGAACCCAAGTTTGAATCCAGAGCCCACCACTGAATGGGGGTAGAGTGAGTAATCAATCAAACAGTGCAAGGTGTAACGACTTCTGGAAGGAGCTAGCTTTAGCTTCCTCACAGGCCCCTTCTCTGAGCCTCCTCAGAGATTGTTAGCGGAATCTGAGATTGTCCAAATTGTGGAAACCAACAGCTGCAACAATCATTTGGCAGTGGCGGCTCCTCAGAACTCTGGGCTTTTCTGTCTCATAGGATGTGAAGCTGAGAGCGAAAAGGAATTCCGTTTTGGAGGGGGTGGGGGTGTCCGGGGCCCGCCGGGGATAAACTCGATAGCCTGTCTTCTTTCTACAGCACCCGGCATGGTGCCTGCCACCGCTCAGTAAATACCTTTGTAAATACCTGTTGATTGATTCCCGAAGATCCTAGTTCTGCCCCTGCCCGTCACCAAGGGGAACTTGAGAGAGATTTGGGAATTTCACGGAACCTATGAGGATCCTAATCGAGCTGAATTCGTGGATTTAGGAAAGGCGGGAAGCCCCCCCCCCACTTCCTCTTCACTCCGCTTCTATTTCTCCCCACTCCTTCCCCTCCCTTCCAGGAGCTCAGGGCCATAAAAATGCAGATGGAGGATCGGTGTGAAATAACGGGCCCATATAAATCCCTCTGCCGCCCGCCTGCAAGATGGATTGGCTGCATTGAAATTCCTCCGCGAGGATAATTAAACTCGGGGCCTCATCCGGGCAAAATTACATTCCTGTAATGGCGTCGCTCGGGGTCCCGGGAAATTGCTCCGTGGGCTTTCAGCGGCGGTTTTTATCGCCGGCCGGGGTGTGCCTGGCTGCGGCTCGCCTCTCCTCCGGGACCGTAAAGCTGCTGCCGTGATTTATCCTCCCCTTCTCCCAAATCCGATTAAATGGAGGAGCTCCGGGCCAGGGCGCCGCGGGGCCCGGGAGCCAGGAGGGGGTGGCGGGAAGGACGAGGCCAAGGAGGGGAGGACAAACGGCCCCTCAGAGGGTGGCGGATTTGGCTTTATTTACAGCCGCGGCTTTCTTTTTATTTTTTATTTTTTATGGGGGTATGGTGAGTTTTCCCATCCTTCTCATGCAGCGTTCGTGCACGATGTCCCCGACGGCTGGGGTTTGGAATCATGTAGGACTTTTGCCGCCCTCCTCCGAAGGACTGGTCAGGTCCTGGCTGGGCGACAAAGAAGCCTTGACGGGATGAGATCGGGGAGTGCCCACTTGGCGTGCCTGGCGCGGAGAAGAGTGCCGCTCATCCCTTCTGGCCCTGTGTGACTGTCTGGGGTGAGCCTGCACCCTTCTTGCAGATCACAGGTGCCCATTTTCCCTACTCAGCCCCAAGACCTAGGAAAGGAGCTTTGAATTGTATTTAGCCCCTATCTTCTGGCTCGCTGGGGTTGGTTTTCTCATAGTTGATCAAGAAAAAAAAGGGAAAGGCAAAGCCAGAAGAAGCAGCTGTGGCATTTTGCTATTCGCCCACTGAGTCGATTTTCCATGCAAAGATGCCAGGTGCCTAAGGCGATAGAAAGCAGGAATCCTATGACTTCATTTTTCTCCTGCTACATTTTTAGGCACTGAACCCCAGTCCCCTATTGCAGGCTATTTCACACTTGATTTGAGTAGGCTTCCCCATGTGAATGCGCATGCTTGGAAAGGGGATGCATATACAAGATGCCAAACGCGACACAGACTAAACTGCAGGCCGGTTTACTGCCGAGTTGGCCTTGATTCGGCAAACAGCCGGCTCCGCCTGTAGTTCCTCGTCTCAAACACCAGGTGGAGCGTCTGACCGGGTGCCGCCACAGAATTGGCAGGCGGCGCTGTGGCGCTTGAGCCTGCCCCTCAACGTTGCATCCACTCTATCCGTGGCTGCAAGACTCGCTGGCTCTCGCCACGCATGCGCCGAAGCTTCCTGTCGGTATTCCCGGCCCCCCCAACCCCTCTCTTGTCGTTTCTGCACTGGGAGCAGGTAAGGCCTTGGGGCCTCGTGCCGTGTCTGCGCCGCGCAAGCGCGCGGGGCATGTTCACGCGCACGGCTCCTGTGAAGGTCGTTTTGCTTGGTCCCATCCCTGTCCCCGCATCCACCCGGGTTCCTGGTGTCCCCGTGTCTGAGAGGTGCCCCTTCCCGCGCTCCGATGACCTCCAGCCGTGCGGGCCTGGCGCCATCTTGGGTGTCTGGTGTGGGGGAGGGTGCTTTGGAGCTGGCGAAAGTCAGGTCCCGAGTACCGATTTTCACCTGCCCCGACGCAGCCTATACAGACAGATGCTCTTTGCTTACCGTCTTCCCCTTCCAGAGTTGTTATGACTCCCAATCTCCCCTCCTGTCTGCTTTCTCATTGCATCCTAACTCGTGCCTGAAACCTCCAGACTTGCATCCTCAGGACCTTAGGCGCCCCGATCATTGTTGATGGTGCATCGTCTAAAGTCTCCAGTCCCCCTAAGTGAACATCCTTCGATTTAAAAAGGAAACTGAACGCGGTAGACAATACAACACTTCTTCCTGTTAGGCTGTAGCTTGGGACGGCTGGCTGAGTCTTTGGAGTATTGTTGTTTCTCAGTACCTTTCTCTAATTGCCCTGGCACTCTGGTTAAGTTGGAAAGATCATAGATGGTGGCTAGAAATAAAGGTTTGTGTTACAGGTAGCAGGCCCAGAAGGCCAAGTAGTGGGGCCAGTATGAGTGTCCATTTGCCATCTTTCTTGTCAAGAATTAAGCTCCCCTGGATCTGCTTTCAAGAGGAATAGAAAGTTTAATGAAGGAAATGGTTAAGTTAGCACCCTGTAACTGATTCATCTACACCTAAGAAGATGCCTGTGGTGAATTAGGAACTCTGGTTCCAGATGGTGCCTCTGGCCAGGTGTAAGCTAAACACTGCAAACGTGATAGAGTTAGGTGACCAGTAGAGGCATCTGCTGGAAGTGCAGGCTGTTTTGTCAACTTTTGTGCTTACTACATGCCAGCGCCACATTATACTTTACATATGTTAATTTTCAAATTAAAATGCACCCAAGACTACTTTTATAAATGATTTTAAGGTTTAATTTCTTTTAGAAAAATGTCTTCGCTTTATAAAAGCCTTGCAGTAGTAGTGTGTGTGTGTTGGAGGGTTTTTTTTTACTCTTTGAGACAGGCTTCCTCTGTAATCCAGGCTAGTTTGGGCAGCAGAATTGGTTTAGACATACAGACACACAGAAATGGAAGTTCCAGACATCAAGCTTTGAAGTTGTGTGTGTATGTGTATTTTTTGTTTTGTTTAATTCACTTTTTGAGATAGGCTTCTTCTGTAATCCAGGCTGGTTTGAGCAGCAGAATTGGATTACGTATGCACAGAAACCAGAATTCTAGGCATCACAAGACTTGCAGGGATCCATTAATCTAAAATTAATTAAAGTTCTGGATCCAGAACTGTCCCTAAGACAGTGTAGTCCAGTTCATTTAAAGAAGTGGCATTTAACAGGCCTAATTGGAATTCTAATTCTGTGGCATATTAGAATTTAGGAGTGAAAAAGTCTTGGGTTCAAGTCCCAGCTGTAAAACTGTCATAGTTTCAGTATTGGTATTGACTGTATTTGTATAGATAGTGTATCTTAACTGTAAGGGCAGTTTGTTTGGAAAACTTGTTTGAAATATAGGACACTTGAGTTCATCCTTAGAGATCTTAACTAGGAACATCTAAGTTGCAACCAAGAATGTGCATTTTTTAATATATTGCTTCTGTTCCCAGATAATTCTGGATCAGTTGGGCTTCTCATTTGGAGAAACCCTGCTTTTAGATCTTTAGCTTGTTTTCTCTTCTAAGGTAAGTTCAGTTGTGCCAAATTAGGCACTTTCTAGTGTAAGAACTTCTTTGATCTTATGCATACAAAATTTAATACTTTAGCCAGGCATGCATGTGCCTGTAATCCCACCACTCAGGAAGCTGAACCAGGAGGATTGCTGTCAGTTTGCTACCAAGCTGAGCTACATGGATCCTCTCTCAAAAACCAAAAAGAAAGAAAATTAGTGTGGTGTTAAAAATGAATAACTTTGGGCCAGGGATTTAGCTCAGCGGCATAAGCACCTGTCTGGCAAGCATAAGGTCGCAAGTTTGATCCCCGGTACCCCCCGCCAAATAGTTTTAATAGTCATTCCTAATTAAAGTTAGAATTTCTAAAAAAAAAAAAGAATTTCTCATTGATCTGCCTCTTCCTGTTAATTACTGTAGGAAATTAAAGTGTTTTAAGGAGTTAGATGCTTTCGGGTAATTCTGTAAAGAATTCCCTTTTGAACAAAGATTGAGAAAAACTTAGGTAGAGGACACTAGGTACATTTTTCTGACAACCCCAAATCATGTGATTATGGAAATAGATAATAGGTCTTAAATTGGGAACCAAGTGACTTCTTTTCAGATGAGGAGAATATTAGTTGATTGTAAGGAAATCTTGGAAAGAATGTGGGTTTTCTGGAGGAAATCATATCAGCATTCTAAATCCATCTCTGCTGATAACTTGAGGTCAGTCACTCTGCTCTCTGGGCCACTTAAGCTTTCAGGAGCAACTTTTCCACAAAGAAGCATGCAGTTTCATGAGCAAGGACAGTGTTTACAATGCCACTTCTGTAATTCCAGCTCTCCTGCCACGGTACCTCACCCCCTGAAAATGTACGCGTGCTCTAGATTTGTCTCCACCACGTCCTTGGTGAGTACTTGTTTTTTCTGGGAGTTTCATAGGAGAAGCACCATGTTTCTCCCTTGCTGTCAGGCTTCATTTTTCACAGCTAGTCTGGAGGAAGGTGAGTGAGATTCTTGGAAAAGGAAACCTTTTGCTATAGGAACTTGACAGTAGAGTAAATGCTTGCCAGGCACTCATAGCCTTTGAAGGCCAATTAATTCTTATCCAGTCATAACAAAGATCACAGTGTTCCTGAAACTATATGTCGTTGTAAACTGGAACCTGGCTAAAAGCAGGAGGCATAAGCTTGGTCTGAGTATGTGCTGTACATAGGATTTTGTCTGGAGTGAACCACAGCTAGGAGTGCATTCTTGGAATTTAAATGTAAAGGAGAAGCTAAATGCATATAAATTAGAAAAGTATGGCTCAGAAGCAATAGCATGAAAGAAATTAAAAATTAACTATATGCATGAGCCAAAATCTTTTTTAAAAAAATTAGATGATGAAGGCAGTTGGTTTATCCATAATTTGCTATTAGTTGTCAGCACTCATTGAGCACTTCCCACATGCTTTGCATTGAGTTTACCAATTTGTTTTTTTGTCCTAGGAATTAAACTCACAACCTCATGTTTGCCAGGCTGGTACTTATGCTGCTGAGCTAAATCCCCAGCTCTGAGATTATCAGTTTATGTACTTCATCTCATTTACTAGATCAACCCTAAGAGATATAGTTCCTTTTTGATTGTTTGGTACTGGTGACCGAACTCATGACCTCTTGTTTTCCAGGCAGGCGCTTATGACACTGAGCTAAATCCCTGGCCCTTATGGTTCCTATTTGATAGATGAGAAAACATGTTTAGAAAATGTGGCATCAATCCCAGCACTCAGGAGGCTGAAGCAGGAGGGTCGTCCACCATGAGTTCAAGGCCAGCTTCTACTACAGTGAGTTCAAGGCCAGACTGAACTACAAAGTGAGACCCTGTCTGAATGAAAGAAAGAAAGCAAGCAAGCAAGAAAGAAAGACATCCTGAGTTTGTACCCATGATAAAAGAATTTAAGATTTGAATCTATATCTGACTCACAAGTCCTGGCTGATACTATGTTCTTCTGTTTTAGAGATACTGGCTTGAAATTAGTCAAAAAAGGCTACCAGGGGGAGGTAAATTTTCAACAAGATCCTTTCCAAAAAGATATATTTAGGGAAAGACACTCCAGTCTGGTTTCCTTGTGGACTGACCATTATCCGTATCTGTCTCCCTTGTTGAGTGAAGCAGATCCTTCTAAAATTTGGGTTTCATTCTAAAGGATTATAAAATGGCATGCATATAATCCTAGCATGTTGGGAGGCTCAGGAAAGAGGATCAATATGAGCTCAAAACTAGCCTGAGCTACATAGTGAGACCTTGTCTCAAAAAAAGTATAAGGATAAATAACTCCTTATACCCCATAATGAGTTAG